>JADBJO010000031.1:1130000-1145000 GCA_016801955.1 Conus betulinus | reverse complement strand
GGATTGAGGACTGTTCAACGTACACTGCGCCTGCCATGGTGTCTGCGGTCACGGTTATTACTAACTTGCATGTGGACATTTTCAATGAACGATTTTGGTAAGCATCAGTTAATGCTGATTGTTATTAACATAACTATGATCTTCTGTGTGTGTGTGTGTGTGTGTGTGTGTGTGTGTGTGTGTGTGTGTGTGTGTGTGTGAGCATGCTAGTGTGTGTGTGTGTGTGTGTGTGTGTGTGTGTGTGTGTGTGTGTGTGTGTGTGTGACAATGCTTGTGTGTGTGTGTGTGTGAGTGTGTGTGTGTGTGTGTGTGTGTGTGTGTGTGTGTGCGCGCGCGCGCGCGCGCACGTGCGCGTGCATGTAGGTACATGCTTGTATGTGTATGTATATACGTGTGCATGTGTGTGTGCGCATGTGTTTGTCTGTGAATATCAATATCTAATATGTGTATGTGTATGTGTGTGTGTGTGTATCTGTGGGGGGGGGGGGCGTGCGTGTATGTGTGTGTGTGTGTGTGTGTGTGTGTGTGTGTGTGTGTGTGTGTGTGTCAGTCAGTGCCTGTGAGACAAACATCCATAATTGATGCATACCTATCATTATCCATTTCTCCAGTATTCAAATATCCTGTAACTTTTTTTTTTTTTTGTGTTAAAGCAGTCCTTTTGCAGGACAGACAGCTCATAAAGTGGATTTTTGGACGGAAGCCTTCTCCTGGTCTGACACGTTGGTTGCAGTTTGACACCATACTTTCACATTTTTCAACCAGCAGCAGCAAGAGGGGAGGGGGTGGGGGCACTGACATAAAGCAACAGATGCAGCTTTTCATTGATGTTTTGCAAGACTTGTGCTCAGACGAGATGACTGAAGGTGAAGACGAAGAGAAGAATTTCACACACAAGGAAAGACTTTGCTTTTTAGTGGAAAGAACTGAAACTGCTTACATTGCCAGTAAACAAGTATTCTTGTGTCACCTTGCACTGAGCTTTCAGATTTTCGTTTCAGCCCCACAAAACCTATTTCACGTTAAAGAACACCCTTTTGACCCTACCACATATATGAAGAGTCTTGCTTTTCCATTTAAGTTCGGCAGTGGATTAAAACAAGCTAGCTTACTGTAGAGTACCTGAACAAAAAACACCAAAATATGTCTGAAGAAGAAAATCTCCGTGTTTTTCATGTTAGACGACATTCATGTAGCGTATCAGATCAGATATCTCACAAAGCAGGCAAACTGGAAGGTTTAGTTTCTAATTGTTCTGTAGGTGTCAGTGAAGCCAGTGCAGCTTAAGTATTCATGATAAACGTCTTTGCTGTACTGTCCAAATAGAAGGATGTTATAGCCATTGTCCTTGTCAAAAGCATCAATGCCAGCCTGTTGCAAGACACGATCCTGCAAGCTCTGGAAACGCTCCACACAACAGGGTACATAGTCACCTGCATCATCTCGGACGACAACAGAATCAAAAGGAACGCATTCACTTCAATGTGTGCGTATGTGTGTGTGTGCGGGGAGGTGGGCTCCTCGGGTTTCTATTCAAAATCCCTTCAGAGCTGAGGAAAGGGTTGTTTTTTTTTTCTGTGTGACACACTGTATATATTCTTATGACTTGGAAATAACTGGTTAGCCAGTATGTGGAGAGAACCTTTGTCTTTTATGTATTTTACGGCTGTGATGATTCTACGCTGAACGCAGCTTTCTGTCACTTAAAAAAATGTATTCTTAGGAGAATTTTCGATCATCACACTTGCTCCTGGTCTGAATCCAAAAATGAGTGTGTCCAGTATCCACTAAAAATCAAAATGTAAAACTGAAGCTGAAAATCTTTGATCAGCGGAATATAACAGCTCTAGATCACTATGAAAAACCATGGCAGACCGACACCAAGGGAGCCGAGGAGGTTTTTTTTTTTTTTTTTTAAAACATTATTATAGAATTGTGAACATCATTAATGTAAAGCACCCCTTCAAAAACATAACATATAGAAAGAAGATTGCAGAACCATCACATCTGATCCAAACATTTAGTTCGTTAGACAAGCGATTCAGTGGCTTCACTCCTGGCTGATATTAGTCCAGAAACCAAGAAAAGGGACCCTCTCCACTGAACCCATGACAGCCTTGGCCCACACTCTTTCAGCACTCACTGCACTTACCACTTGTCCACTACCAGAGGAGCACTTTGATTATGTCCTGCAAGGCAAGTTTCAGACTCGGAGTTAAGATTTAGCCAGTACAGACAAATGAGTGGGCGCAACAGTCGTGTTTCAGTTCGGCAACTCCTGGAAGGAAAGAGAAACTGAAACTCATGAGTGTAGTGAAGATGATTTCTGCTTCAGGCGGGGCACTGATTCTGAAGGAGTATTTTCTTGAACAGTTATTCCAAGAACTTTGGTGACAAGGCAAGCACCACAAGCAACCCTAGGAAACTGAAGGCTTTTGCGTACAAAAGTGTGATGTCTTTCTTCAAGCTAAGGTACCTGTGCTACCTGTGCTAAGGTAGGCAATTCATTATTTTCTCCTAAATATTTGCGTTCGTCAACTTTACACCCCCTCCCCTCCTTTCTGCATCTTTTGTCTCTCCAGCCCCCCCCCCCCCCCCCCCCTCAGAACTCTCTCTCTCTCTCTCTCTCTCTCTCTCTCTCTCTCTCTCTCTCTCTCTGTCGCTCGCTCGCTCGCTCTGCGTGGGGTGGCAATTTGTAATTGAACGTAGGCATTTACCACTGAAACTGTATTTTGTTTTGTTCAGATTTAATTTTGGGACTTATGCTTTCCGCTTGTACGTCATTCATTTTTATGCTTGGTCAGTCTGTCTTACTTGATAGTTGTGTACATACATGCCTATAAGTGTCACGTCACATGAACTCCATCTTTGCATCTCTGTCTCTCTCTCTCTCTCTCTCTCTCTCTCTCTCTCTCTCTCTCTCTCTCTCTCTCTCTCTCTCTCTCTCTCACACACACACACACACACACACACACACACACACACACACACACACACACACACACACACACTGTTTCTCTTTCTGTCTGCGCTGTCTGTCTGTACTTCTCTCTGTCTCTGTCTCTCTGTCCCTCTCTGTCTCTCTGTGTGTGTGTGTGTGTGTGTGTGTGTGTGTGTGTGTGTGTGTGTGTGTGTGTTTCTGTCCGTGTTCATTAGTATTAGGACTATATCAATCGATTGACTAGTACGTTTGTTAACGAGTTCAGTTTGTAAGCATGACAATTAACTTTCATTTTGCTGATAATCATTCTGGTACTGTTGATATTATTTTGACTACATCATGGTAAATCAATGACCACTAGCACTCTAAAGTCAGGTTAAACCATAATTAAGTTTTTAGAAAAAAAAAAAAACCCGACTTTTCAATTCGAAATATAGCATGCCATATGCCATTGTGTGCTCCGTACTTTTAAACACACTGCGCGTCTGCTAGCGCTCGTCACTGGTTGTGACGTCACGCGAGTGTGTGTGCCTCTGGCCTTTTTTTTTTTTTTTTTTTTTTTTTTTTTCCCTCAAAAGACCACGCTCAGAAGCACTGCGTTTGTAAGGGCATGCCGACTGCTCAGAATTTCTTGTGTCGTTTTCTTCACTCTGGTGCACTATACTATCATTGCTTTTAGTACAAAGATCAAGGAAGAAACGCTGCACAGTCGGGAACGATCTCACTCGCTTTCAATAACTAGCTCGCTGAACAGTTCACGGTCATTGACACCAAACCGGAGAGCATATCAGTAGTGCCAAGTTTTTGCCGATTACCTCCCTTTACCTCGATTACAGATGACGTGGGTCGATTTTTGTATGATCAGAAGTCATTTAGTGCTCGTTTTTACTGTTTGTCAAACACTTGACATATACCATCAAGCTGACCACTTATCAACATTATCACAGGAAGACTTTAAGGCCTAACTTTGTTTTAAATGTTTGCATAAACAAGTAGGTAGTCTTGCTCCCATAAGAAACCCTAACACAGAGTAACTTTTTTTCAAGACTGGCACAGCCTTTTAAACTTGAATAATGTCAGACAAATACAAAGACGAACAATCTAATAGTGGGGAAAAAAAAAAAACAAGCGCAGCCAGCAACCCCTCTGTAAAGATTGGACTTAAGAAAATATAATGATATATAAATGTGAAAAACTCTTCACTAGCTGCATGAGAGAACCATCGTAATCCTTTAATTTATTTAAAACTGCATTTTTTTGACAAAATTATATAAGTGATCCGATTTTGGAAAAGGTCAATTTAAAAGGTTCGAAAATAATTATGAAAACCACCATATATCAAAAATTTTCAGCCGTCACCATTTGGTGACGTAATCATGTGAGAGACAACTGGAAAGATTTCTGTCAATATTCATGGGTATGTCAGGTCTGGTTGTGCTGGTGCCTGCTATTGCTGAGCCAGAGCAAAGGTTCATGTTGACTACAGCCTATGTCTAGTTTCAACATCGCAGCCCAGATGTGAAATCTATTTAAGCCATCTTTTCTGTCCAGATTATCACTTATTTACAAAGCATTGTGAACTTAAATATTACAGGGGCGCACGAAATGAAATGTTTACTCACGAATCGAGAATGGAAACGAGGTCAACAACAAGAAATTGATTTCCAGCACAAGAGAGTTTGTCAACCGGTCACAACTTGATTTCTATTACGGGAGACTTTCATATGATTACTTCCCTTGTCGCAAACCCAAATAACCCCAAGTGCGTGCTGAGCAGTCCCTTTTCCTCCGCGAACTTAGGATCGGCGAAATATAAGAAACTCTTCGATCTTGGATGGTGAACCAAAAGATCATGCACTAAAGAACTGAAATGAGAATTGCCGAGATCGCAAATTAGACGAACAAGGTTCCCGATGTTAAAATTTTGTGCAATTGAGAATGGCCTTACAACAGATATAAACTTGAATGTGTTGACACCAAGCGTTCCCCTCCGTTTGTCTCCTTCAATTAATTTTTTGTTAAATGATGAAAACATCCAAATACAATAAAACACACACATACATGTGCAAACGCAAGTCATGGACTGTCAAAACAGAATAATTACATTCACTCATTCTTTTACACATATGTTAAAAAAATCTGTAAACAGCGATCAGCTTAGTCAACCTACTTACCAACAAAAAGAGCCTAATTCAACACATCATCGTCTTTGGTGAAAGCACTACCACCACCGGAAGCACCTGCCGCAGGAGCAGCAGCAGCATCAAGAATTTCGCAGTAGGCTTACAGACTCATCTGGAATGACCCCATTGGTACGTCTCTTTTGGTGCGGCTGATTCATGTCCTTGTCGCTGTGTTTGTCCCCTGATGCATGCAAATTTTCCAACGAGGATCGTAGCCTCTCTTTCAGATCCTCATCCACATCGCTCTCAGAGCTGTACGGCTTGTCAATCGTCATCGATATCTCATGGTCATTATTCTTCTTGAGAAGCTGGCCCAGCCAGATCAGGAGAGCAACCATGAAGAGGTAGACCACCACCTCGGACAGGTACGCTGCAGGGGGAAACAAGTCCACGGTGGCGGCGTACATGCCCGTGAAGATTCCCGAACGCCAGCTTGGACAGAGTCTCCAGGGACGCCTGGATGGAGAATAGCTTGCCCATCTGTGGAACAGACAGTTGGTAGCCGTATTAAGGTCTTTTATGTTCTTTGACTTTTGTTTGAAATTCTTTACTAAATATCTCAAACACCGACGTCTGCTGGTTATCAGGCAGCGTGAGCGTCGCTAAGGGGATGTGTTACTGAGAAGTCGGGACGAGCCTCTATTATTTGGATGTCTATGAGGAAGTCAGAATGATCGTCTAATATGTTTGTCTATGAGGAGGTACGGGTGTTATTCTCATGGGGCTGTCTATGAAGTAGTCCGAATCACCTTCTAATATGGCTGTCTGGTAAGAGGTCCGTGTGATCCTCCGAAGAAGTCTGAATGACCCTCTAACATGGCTGTCTATGAGGAATCTGGATGACCCCGTAATGTGGCTGTTTATGCGAAATCTGGATGACCTTCTAATGTGGCTGTCTATGAGGAATCTGGATGACCCTGTAATGTGGCTGTCTATGAGGAAGTCTGGATTACCCTCTAATGTGGATGTCTATGTGGAATTTGGAATGACCCTGTGATGTGGCTGTCTATGAGAATCTGGGATTTCCCCATATTGTGGCTGTGTATGAGAAAGTCTGGATGACCCTCTAATACGGCCGTCTATGAGGAATCTGGAAGGCCTTCTAATGGGGCTGTCTGTGAGAAATCTGGGACGACCCTGTAATGTGGCAGACTATGAGGAATCTGGATGACCCTGTAATGTGGCTATCTATGAGGAAGTCTGGATGACCCTGTAATGTGGCTGTCTATGAGGAAGTCTGGATGACCCCCTAACACGGCTGTCTATGAGGAACCTGGATGACCCTCTAATGTGGCTGTCTGTGAGGAATCTTGGGTGATCCTGTCATGTGGCTGTCTATGAGGAATCTGGGATTATCCTGTAATGTGGCTATGAGGAAGTCTGGATGACCATGTAATGTGGCTGTCTATGAGGAAGTCTGGATTACCTTCTAATACGGCTGTCTATGAGCAAGTTTGGATGATCCTGTAATGTGGCTGTCTATGAGGAATCTGGGATGACCCTGTAACGTGGCTGTCTATGAGGAATCTGGATGACCATGTAATGTGGCTGTCTATGATGAAGGCTGGATGACCCCTCTAACACGGCTGTCTATGGGGGAATCTGAAGTCCCTCTAATGTGGCTGTCTATGAGGAATCTGGATGACCCTTTAATGTGGCTGTCTATGAGGAAGTCTGGATGACCCTGTAACATGGCTGTCTATGAGGAAGTCTGGATGACTCTTTTCATGTGGCTGTCTATGAGGAATCGGGGATGACCCAAATAATGTGGATGTCTATGAGGAATCTGGATGACCATGTAATGTGGCTGTCTATGAGGAATCTGGATGACCCTGTAATGTGGATGTCTATGAGGAATCTGGATGACCCAGTAATGTGGCTGTCTATGACGAATCTGTATTACCTTCTAACATGGCTGTCTATGAGGAAGTCTGGATGACCCTGTAACATGACTGTCTATGAGGAAGTCTGGATTACCTTCTAACATGGCTGTGTATGAGGAAGTCTGGATGACCCTTTTTATGTGTCTGTCTGTGAGGAATCTGGGGATGACCCAGTAAAGTGGATATCTATGAGGAATCTGGATGACCCTGTAATGTGGCTGTCTATGAGGAATCTGGATGACCCTGTAATGTGGCTGTGAATAAGGACGTATGGATGACCCTGTAATGTGGCTGTCGATGAGGAAAACTGGTTGACCCTCTAATGTGGCTGTCGATGACGAATCTGGATGACTCTGTAAAATGGCTGTCTATGAGGAAGTCTGGATGACCCTCTAACATAACTATGAGGAGTCTGGATGGACCCCCTAGTGTGGCTGTCTATGAGGAATCTGGATGACCCTGTAGTGTGGCTGTCTATGAGGAATCTGGATGACCCTGTAGTGTGGCTGTCTATGAGGAATCTGGATGACCCTGTAGTGTGGCTGTCTATGAGGAATCTGGATGACCCTGTAGTATGGCTGTCTATGAGGAATCTGGATGACTCTGTAAAATGGCTGTCTATGAGGAAGTCTGGATGACCTTGTGATGTAGCTGTCTATGAGGAAGACTGGGTGACCCTCTAATGTGGTGTTTATAAGGAATCTGGATGACTCTGTAATGTGGCTGTCTATGAAGAATCTGAATGACTCTGTAATGTGGCTGTCTATGAGAAATCTGGATGACCCTCTAATGTGTCTGTTTATGAGAAAATGCAGATGACCATCTAATGTGGCTGTCTATGAGGAAGTATGGATGATTTTGTGATGCGGCTGTGTGTGGGGAAGTCTAGATGATCCTCTATATATGGCTGCTACGAGAAAGTACAAACGATCATCTAATGTGGCTGTCTCAGGATCTCTGGGTGGTTATCCAATGTTGTCTTTGAGGAAGTCTGGATGACTCTCTTAAGTGGCTGCTTTGAGGAAGTCTGGGCGAAATCCTAATACGGCTGCTATGACAAAGTTCTGATGACCCTTTAGTGTGGCTGTCGATGTGGAAGTGTGGATGTCCATATTAGTGTCGTGGTGTATGAGATCGTCTAGATGACCCCAAACATGGCTGTCTTAGTTCGGATCGCTCTTCTAGGTGAGCTTTTATTTCACGACCCCACAGAACTCAGGCTGACCTGGTGGGGCATAAAAGCCCTGCACTCTGAAGATCAAATGTGTTTTTAAAAAAAATCTTATAATACTTGCTAGGGTACGGCTGGCTACAGAAATGTGAAGATATCCTACGTGCACTGGGATTCTCGGAGAGGAGATCAGCACCATCCGGTTATCCCCCTTTGCTCACTGAAATCGATGATGAAGTCTCAGTCAGTATCATACAGTTACGGTTTTAGGGAACTACATTAGCACAATCGTAGAACCTTTTTTTCCGTAATCCGGCTGCATTAATCCGGGGTATGACTTGTTTAAAGTTTGCAGAATTCATAGCCCATTCTTAGCATAACCTAATGAATACAGCGCAAACAACTATGATTCTCAATATGTAATAAAATATAGACAAGTATAACTGGTTTGATGTTTGTTGATGCTATCTCCACAGCTCTTGTACAACATAGAAATAACTTAATAAAGACCATCAGCAGAGCTTATCATTAGGTAAACGTTAACAGACAAACACATCGAGATACGTTTGTTACATCTAATATCTGTTGCGAACTGCTCACAGAATTTTTTTTTTTTTTAAAACCAGGAGGGGGAGGGAGGAGGGACGAAAAGTTAAATGGTTGTAGCTCTTGTTCTTCGATGTATACCTCGATCAAACACGTAATATTTTCTCCTATATAAATTTTGGAAACCAGATGCCACTACCGTGGACATCAGATCGAACGGAAAAGGGAGCAGGGCAGAGCATATCTTCAGAAATTTCCGAAAGCATGTCTAACTCCTGGCAGCGTCTAGCCAGAGCTGAGTTTACTAGGGGCTCAGCTGGAAAGACTTGGACCATGTAGTCGAGCTTTATCCACTTCATGGATGCGTCTCTGAAAGTGTTCTCAAATTTCACTATCATTACTGAAGGTGTGTATCCCTCGGGCCTGTTGACGCCTGGATATATCATGAAAGCAACCGTACAGTACAGCCCTGCCATGCAGTCTCAAACCAGAATGGAACTCCCGTGGCATGATTTTCATCATGTTCCTTTTCATCGATCGGCATTAAGAAAAGTCTCCAATTCTGAGGGTTTTTTTTTTTTTTATGGTTTCCGCTCACGGTGACCTCAGTCTTGATTTCCTCTCCACGTCTGCGCCCTGGGTGAGTTCGTGTCCCTGTCGTCAGTATCGGGGAGTTCATGGGAACCGTCATTGGATGGACGTGAAGGCGTCCTCAGGAGGAGAACGCTCACTCATGCTGGATCCCCGACTAAGTAATAACTGTCGTTAGTATGGGGCTTAGTAGTGGTGTCCTGCATATGTTGGCTCAGAACTGGAACCACTAAATACCACTGAAGTGATTCGGAAGCATTGCAGTGCATTCTCCGGTGGGTTGCCTCATGACGACTTGAAAATGACCGTCCCTGGGTGTTACCGGTGCGAGAGTTTCGACGGGATCATCCGGTGTGCAACTGTGGGTGAGGAGCCAGAATGAGAGCAGTGTATGGATAGCGCTACTAGAAGGGCACAGATCATGAAACAGAGGAAAATGTGTTCGGATAGGCAGTCCCTCACGGCAGCCTGCCACAGTCTCATGCACACTCCTCTAACCCATCCTGGCATGTTGTCCTCACCCTTCTTTGGCCCATTATCATCCACCTTCTGATCCTACCCTCCTCCACACTCGGCGTACTTTTTCCGTTGAGGAATGTGCTGCTCCGCAGAGAGTCCATCGTGAAGTGTTTCGCTGAAGGGTGCTCTTATGTTGGCTTGTTATACTTTTGAAAATTTGAAAATCACTGTTGGGTCTAGATTTCAGTAGAGGAAGAAGGGAGGGAGGTTTGACACATTTTAGTGCAGAACTTTGCAGGTAGAATTCCGCCAGAGTTTTGGGAGATGACCCTCCTTTTGAGCGCTGCTAGGACTCCGTGAAAGGAGAGGAGAACAAACAAAAAAAAAATTTTTAGAACTTATTTTGATCCAAAACGATCCTTGGCGGTCGGGTTAGCTGTAACATACTAAACCAAAATGGAACTTAATCCTTCCGATGTATACTACAGCCATCCTCAGCCTGCGCTCCCATCGACCTACCATCTCCTCTACCTGCACTGTCACCACCAGCACTCCCCCTGCTCTTTCTCTAACCCCCCCCCCCCCCCCCCCCCCCCCCCATCTCCCTTCTGCAGACATTCCCGTCCCACTCCACCCACCTCCATCACCTCAAGTGATGCCCTCACCTCCATCCCGTTGGCCGTTTTGCTGAGGATGGACCGCAGGCAAGGGTTGACGAACCCGCCCATGGCCCCAAAGAGACGGAGACGACGACATCATCCAGGTTCTCGTGCAGAAGCCCGCCCACACGGCCCTGACCAGCTTGCAGAACACGGCGATCATCACCAGGTGGAGGTCGGACACGGCCAGGACTGGGGACAGGATGGGCAGGGCGATGAGCAGGACGAAGCCCATCACCCCGTAGTCTATGGCGGTCAGGTAGCCGTAGAAGGACGAGGGCCAGGACAGAGGGGGTGCTGGATGAAGAGCACCGTGATGTCCTGGTCCCCTGCCTGCAGATAAGAAAAGGAATCAGGGGAAGGAAGAAAGGCTGAAACGGATTCGGGAGAGAAATACGCTTCCTAAAAACTGGCAAAATGTGTTCTGCGGTGTCTCTGTTTTTGCCTCCAAGCAACTATCATCTCCATCTTGAAAGCTTTGTCATAGATTACATTGGTCAATTGGTTACTTCAGTCAAATGTAACTTTGTTCACGTATGCAAACGTTGACATATACATACATGACAGACTTGCAGGAGTTCGCCAATTGCCTTTTGTCAGCAGCTAAACCAAAGTCTTAGAACTGACGTGCAGAAAACAGAAAGCCGGGAATCATTACATTTCTCCTCTTTCATGTGAAACAGACGACACTTTACCGGAAACAGCTGAAAACGTTTGATCAGTTCCACTTCCGCTTCCTATGCGAGATCAGGATATCTTCTGAAAGGACGTGGTACCAGTAAGAAATGCTTCGCAGAGCAAACTTGCCTGTATCGAGGCATTCAACATGAATGCTGAGCTTTGATGGGTTGGACGAAGCAGGTCTTCTTTTCTGAGCTGGCATCTAATGAAAGAAACAGTGGTAGCCCACTAAAACGCTTCAAAGATTGTCTGAAAGCATCCCTTGGAATCTGTGGTATTCCTCAGGCTGGACTGGAGACCCATGACATTGATCGCAGTTTCTGAAGACTTTGCTGACCACATTGGAGTACAAGTCTTTGAAGAGAGGCGCCCACAAGCCCTGGACCTGAAGCGTCAAGCCCGCAAGGAGAGGGGCTGCAAGCTCACATGTGATGTCACCGACGTCATCATGATCACAACGTGCTTCCAGTTAAAGAAAAATACATGATAAAATATGATTCTGTCGTAGTCAATGAAATGATTAATAATAGACCCATTAAGAAAAGGGAGAAAATATATATCAATCTATCAATATAAATATATGTACATGTGTGTGTGTGTGTGTGTGTGTGTGTGTGTGTGTGTGTGTGTGTGTGTGTGCACGCGCGTGCGTGCGTCCGTACGTGTGTGTGTGTGTGTGTGTGTGTCTGTCTGTCTGTCTGTCTGTCTGTCTGTCTGTCTGTCTGTGGCAGGGAAAACCCGGATACAGAGCAATCCTGGATTTTCCCAGCGTAAATCAATATCTAGATTTCTCCCAGGAGAAATCCTGATTCCACCCGGGAGAATCCAGTATTGTCGCGGGGTACTTCAAGATTCAAATTTATCCCGCGTATACTGTAAATGATGCTTCCATCTTAGTTTCCCTCGTTTGTATTGGCACCAAGAAATTCTGTTTGATTCCAGTCCAAAGGAAAATTTCTGACGAACCAATGTCATTTAGTATCAATAACCGTGGGAAAAAGTGTACCCAATTAACTATCTTTTTCTGTGCTTTCACTTGCTTACTTAACCATGACATTAAGTGTGTCTGCTCTGCAGAACTGACAATTGCGCATATACTGGTAAAATGTGCTTCAACGAAATTTTTCCTACCTCCGGAAGTCGTAGAATGTATTTTTCCTGTTTCTGATGTTAAGTTATTTTGGGATCAGTTTAATCTTTTTCAACCTTTCAATATTTAGATTAGCTAGTTATTTGTTATGTAGTCCTATTGCGCGTTTCTTGTAACTCTCTCTCTCTCTCTCTCTCTCTCTCTCTCTCTCTCTCTCTCTCTCTCTCTCTCTCTCTCTCTCTCTTTCCTCCTTTCCCCCCGTTTTTTAAAGATATTTTTTGATGATGTTAAAAAATTAACAAAGTTTTGCTGTTTTTGATACTAGAGTCTACTAAAATCACCGACATGATGAATAGGCTTTAAAAAATAACGAACTAACTAACTTAACCATGAATAATCAGCTCTTACTTTGCTGTACCTAGTGAAATGCAATTATATGTAGCCAGTCGCTGGTCTGTAAAATTTACTTGGAAGCTTATTAACATGTGCTGCTCTGCTCGGTAGAAACTGCATCAAATTGTGTCATCTGGGATAAAATATCTGTTAAAACTTGTTGCACTGTTTGTGCAAAATATTCAGATTACCTGTAATTAAAATACAGAAAACAGAACAAACAAAAAAGATTCTGTGCAATGTTGCGATCTCTTGTCACATTTCACTTATCACGAATGGCCTCGATGGGCCTTAAACACAACGTGCGTGGAAAATTCATACTTGACCAATCTTTTAAATACGTCTGAATGTTGTTGGGTCTCAGTGGTCCTACTACATTTCTGCCGCTCACCGAGCCTGTGGAAGGAGAGATTAAGGCCTAAAACACAATCGGCATGGCTAAAAAAAGTTATTTCCGTTTGGAATAGGGCTTTGAAACACCGAGAAATGAGTTTCCCTTTCAAGGACACTGCGTGGCACTGGAAGAAGCATGTAGCTTTGAAGAAAGTGTGATTCCTCCATAGAATATCAACATCAACAACAATAACAAACAACAGCAACAAAAGCCCGATGTGAACCCGCCCATCAGAGCGTTTCGGGCTTTGTTGGAAACGGGTCAGACTCTCGTTCTAAGGTCTGCGTTTGGTTCCCACCCTAGACAGCCAGTTTGGAAGAGATTATCTCTTCAGAGTTAAGATTTGTGCAGACTCCTCATCCTTCACACAAGGTTTTAAACCGAGGTTCCGTCTGTCAAGGGATACCTGCACGGAAGTTGAATTCCATTCCACCTTTCAGGGTAAAGTAAGCCATCGTGTGCCGGAGTGGTGGATAACATGAAAATAATGTACATCCACACTGGAGTCGTGTTTGATCGACATCTCTGAAGATGCGCTGGGATTAAAGAACGGTCACATACGCAGCCATCTGGGAAACGTCGGATTCTCAGCCGAGGAACAAAAGGAAGAAGCAAGAAAAACCCACTCACCTTTAGAAGCTGCATGAGGGAGACCATGGTCAGGCTTATAATGATGATGGAGCGTTCATCTCCTCCCTCTTCTTTACCACTGTCATCAACGACTCCCTCAGTCCTTCCCAGCTGAACAGTCCGTACTCTTTGGGCCTCCCTCCTCCTTCTCCTCCTCCTGTCTCTTCCCCTCCTCCTCCTCCCTTGCTCGTTTCCTCGCTCGACTCGTCGCTGCTGGAGCGTAGTTCTTGGTAGCCGGAGGACGTGGTGATGGACCTCAGCTCGTTCTCCTCGTTCTCTTCCAACACCACCTCGCTGACGCCGAGAAGGACGACGAGGGTGCAGCAGACGTGGCAGACAGACGCTGACGATGATGAAGGTGGTGGCCAGGCCCGAGACGTCCTGAAGGATGCCGGCCAGCAAGGACCCCAGAAAGACGCCCAGGAACGTGCTGCCCAGCAGTCTCCCGAGGCGCTGGGTGAGCTGCTCGGATCCGCTCGTGTCCGACACGTAGCTGAAGGACAGCCATGACAGAGCAGAGGCGAGGCCTAATGAGATTAGATCATTTCCTGGAATGATGTCAACGAATACAAGATTAAGACTATCCGAATATGTCAGGACAAAAAAAAAAAAGAAGAAGAAGAAGAAGAAGAAGAAGAAGAACAACAACAACAACAACAACAACAACAACAACAACAACAAAACTTTTGGGAGCAAGCTGAGAGGAAAACATTCTTTTTTCCCATTTGGATAGGTAATGTTCTCCAATTCATTTAGTAGGAAAAAAAACTCTAGGGACAGCATGACAGCAAGTCATTACAGAAACACACACACACACACACACACACACACTCTCTCTCTCTCTCTCTCTCTCTCTCTCTCTCTCTCTCTCTCTCTCTCTCTCTCAGACGAATGTTCCTTATACTCTGAGGGGGCCAGAAATGCATCAGGTCATGACTCCCAGATGTTTTTCTGCTGCCATTTTTTCCTGGCGCTGCCGGTCTTTGAACCTTGCAACTTTTGGATGAGTGGGCCTCTCAAGGACGGATGTTCTACCCACATCGCTATCAGACCCCTGTTCTAAGTTGGGAAATTTAACCCTCTTGAAGTTCACATTTGTTCTTCCTCGACCAGATCCAACTGAAACTCTTTTCAGCTGCTTTTGCCATTGCCTACGGGGTGATGGTCTTCTTATCTGAAATCCCGAGCTGTTTCATGAGATCATGTATTGATGGGACCATATATCCTCTTGCTCCAACCTCTATGACGAGGATTTGGGCCTGGAAGCGAGATTCCCTAAAGCTGCTATCTAGACCGGCATACTTCTGTGTCTTCGTTCGTACGGCACAATGAGTTTGATCAGAATCGTTCGTTTTGGTGAACCTGAGTGGAGTACAATA
>JADBJO010000031.1:1125000-1127500 GCA_016801955.1 Conus betulinus | reverse complement strand
ACATCATCATTTTCTACCATTACTGCACTACCGTCATTATCGCTACCATCGTCAACATCATTATCAACACCATCATCGTGGCCATCAACGTCATCATCATCATCATCATCATCATCATCATCATCATCACCAACTCCGTCGTTATCTTGACCAGTACTATCATCATCATTATCAACCTCATTATTATCACCATCATGCTGTGTCTGTGAGCCTCAGGGGGTGTTATGACAGACAGGTCATCAGTCTTGGATCTCCTTATCCGTCATGCACAAAAAAAGGAAGAGGAATTATGTCCGGCCCGATCCAGTCTTCAGCGGTGTCCACCCAGGACTTCAGTCTTGCCTCTTCAACGTCCACTCTCGTTCAAATTCTTGAAAGTTCTCGGGCAGGGATTTACGCCCGGATACATGACCGTGCTCAGTGTCTGGCCACCACAAGGAGAGGCTCTTGTTTCCCTGCATCATGCAAACTCTTTCCCTGGTATCGTCATTTTGCTCTGCGTTCCGTACAGAGGCGATCACGGATAACCATCTGCAACATTTACTGTCCAGCCCCAAGGATTGTTGCACGTGATCTGCTGTTTGTATCTAGTTCTTGCCTGTATGTGGAAAAATGGGTATAACCAGACTTCTGTTTGGTCAGCTCCCACAGTCTCAGACAGCAAGTCCAGTGTATTGGGCAAAGTCTGCAGTTCACTACAGTCACCCTGCAGGGTTTTTTGTCTCTATAACTTCACTGAACTGGTTCTTAATTTTGTTTTTAGTTATTCATTTATTTATTTTTACGCTGGGATATGTAGGATATGTACCACATATCCGCATTGCCCGCAGTGGAGATCATTCTGTGTAGAGATAAGAGACAGATATTGACAACGTCTTGCATGTTTGTCTACGTTCTTTTAATAAGAAACAAAGAGGGGTATAACGCTTGCTCTCATAGTGAGACAAATACACATCCTTAGGCCTAAATGAATGCTGCATACAGCACCAATTCGTCTGACACAAATACAGAAACAGAGCAGACAGAATAAACACGGAGACATTCTCAAAAAAGGACGTTCAGATTTTGCCCATATACCCGGAGCTTGACTTCACTGCGAGAGGAAGAGTTACTCTTGTTGTCTGTCATATACTGCTTGTTTGTTTGGGTTTTTTTTCCATGCTTCGTTTAAGATTTCCTTTACGTTCTTTTTGTAATTCTCGAATACCGACGCTTCCCCCCCCCCCCCCCCCCCCCCCCCCCCCCCTCTAAGATCTGCTGCTGGTGTACAGTTCTCGCCGTCCACACGAAAGGCTGGACAATACCAGTGAGATTAACTTTCTGTGGGACAGCGGAACAGCTGGCTCTGGTTTTTGAATTATGCTTTGTCTTGTCATGTCAGGCATAATTAATGAACAGAAAATACGTTGAGCTGGCGCGTAAATTCATCGTCCACGCCCCAGATACAAAGATTATAAAGGAATAAATTGTTAAACTTTGAGTTGAATGTCTGTTTCTGTCTCTGTCTCTGTCTCTGTCTCTGTCTCTCTCTCTCTCTCTCTCTCTCTCTCTCTCTCTCTCTCTCTCTCTCTCTCTCTGTCTTCTTCTCGTCGTCTTCTTCTTCTTCTTCTTCTTCTTCTTCTTCTTCTTCTTGTGGTTGTTGTTGTGTGTCTCTGTGTAAGAATGAGCTTCTTGGCAGGTCTACTTACTGTAAAGTAAATACAGGTAACGTAAGCGCTGACTTTGGTTATCCTAATGATGCTGAATCTTTTTACAGGCAATATTAACTACAATGCACCTCACAGTTTGAGTTTTGTTTTGCTTTTTGTTTTTCAAGCCACAGCTGATTTAAAGAACGTTTCACTACATCTTCTAATACCAAGTTCTCATCAGCTATCGACTCTACCTTCGGAGTCTTTTCCGCGAAGTGAAATAAAGGATTGTACCAGAATCTGCAGAAGAACACTTGCTTAAGGAAGGAAATCTCAAGTGATGAGGGAAGACGCAAAAGGGAAAACAAAACAAAACAAAAAAAAAAACAGAGGGCACTTTTGCTCGCAGAGTGAAACAGTCGCATGTTCCTCACTCCAGGCTTAATCACAAAGTAGAGTTCGGAAGCTTCCCGTGCTGCCATTTTGTCCCTTCTGACAAGTCAACTTGTTTTGATTAACATTGGTTTTAGAATTTAAGCCCAGTCGATCATAATGTGGTTTTTTAAGGCTATCGCGACATATGTGGTAGAGCCCCGTCTTACGAAAGGAAAAAAAAAACAAGAATAATAAAAAAAAAACATTATAACTGTTTGCAGAGTACATACATTACATTCACAACACAGTATTAAAAACTCCTACTGTCTTTTTAGTAGTTGGAACCTTGTGCTGAGAGTGCCAGACATCCACCTTCATCATCTACCCAAATCACATAAAAGCGGTTTCTTTTAAAGGAAAACAGTGAAATGCAACACATAAGACACATCTACAAAAGCTATATGAGCAATTATTTAGTAGACACTACAGAATGG
>JADBJO010000031.1:1115000-1122500 GCA_016801955.1 Conus betulinus | reverse complement strand
CCATCCAAATCCGAGTTCGAATTTCTGTCTCTGTCTGTCTGTCTGTCTGTCTGTCTGTCTCTCTCTCTCTCTCTCTCTCTCTCTCTCTCTCTCTCTGTCTGTGGCTGTCTGTCTGTCTGTCTGTCTTTGCCATTCTGCCCCCCCCTCTCTCTCTTCTCTCTTTGCCCGTCTGTCCCCCACCCCCTCTCGCTCTCTCTCTCTCAGAGTGACTTCCCTTGTCTGGCTACCAGCAAGATGTTTTTTTTACCAGCGCTCCTCAAAGTATTGTCTGTCATCTCAAGAAACTCTCACACCATGCCTGTCGGAGCTGAGATTTGGGGTTGTTGTTGTTGTCGTACGCTGGCTAAAACACTCCAGGGATCATTCGAACAGACGAAGTACTTGAACACTATGGTACAAATGCATCAGCTGGGGGTGAGAACGTTACGTATGTGACCGTTTTTGATTACCCGCCACGTGGGCAGCCACACTCCGACTTCGGGGGATTTTGGAGACTGATCATGTTATGCTAAGAGCTTGCCACACGACTGAGGACAATCCCCGCATAACTATTTGGAGCATAACAAGATTTTGATGTAGCCATGGTGTTCTAGCCTATGTCAATTGGCCTGACACAGCCTTAAGCCAAGGCGGAGATTTGGGGTTTAGATGAATAACCTGTCCATAGACAAAAAGTCCGTTTGTTTGCTCTCAGGAAATTTCAAAGGGTTCGTAAGGAAACACCAAATGAATGTGTTTATGGGGAGATAAATGGCTATCCTATCCATATCAGAACATCTTGGTGGCATATTAGATAGTGCTAACGTTTCATGAATGGATCTTGAAAGATTACCACATAAAGCATGTAACACGTTGTTGGGGTTGGAATCACGTGGTAATTGGTCTTGAGTGTGAGATATTCGGAACTGTTTGTTTCATGATAGATTTGGGTCTTTCTGTTTAAGAATAGATGTTGATAATGTAAATGCATTTTTGAAACAAATTACATTAAAGACTGATAGATAATCGATGGCAAAACTGGCTCGAAAACATTCAGAGCAATGAACAATATTCATTTTACATAACTTTTCAAACATTTGATTGTTATGTGAAATATCTGTTACTTAATATTGATGGGCATATTAAAAATCATTTGGCGACCAGCCGGCATGGCGAAGTGGGTTAGCGTCGCGGACTCCTGGCTGGGAGGTCGTGGGTTCGATTCCCATCAGAGTCATGTGGGATTTTTCTGCCCCGACCGGCTCTTATCCAGAGTTGAGTTTGCTACGGGCTCAGTTGGGAAGACTGGGACCACACAGTCGATTTCATCCACTTAATGGATGCGCCTCTGAGAGTGTTTCTCTTTTTTTTTTTACCAATACTGCAGGTGTCTGTAGCTCTGGTTGAGCTGGGATATATTATGAAAGGAAGCGTAGAATACAGCCCTGTCATGCAGTCTCAGACCAGAATGGAAATCCTTAGCATCATCTTCATCAACCTCATTCTCGTCGATCAGCATAAAAAAAAAAGTCTCAAATTCTGTGGCCCTTCATGCCCGGCTGCCATGGTGACTCTGTTTCGATGTCCTCTCCACGTCTGTGGCCTTGGTTTGATTCCGTCGGGGTCACCGGTATCGGCGGGTCCATGGGGGAAAGTCGTTGGACGGACGTGGTGGCGCCCTCCGGAGGGAGAGCTCACTCACGCCGGCTCTGCGACTAAGCAATTATTGTCGTTAGTAGGGGGCTTAGTAGGTAGGTGGTGCCCTGTTTATGTTGGATCAGAACAGGCGCCAACTAAACTCCTCCAAAGTGACTAGGCAGCAGTGCAGTGCCTCCTCTCGGTGGTTGCCTCTTGACGACTTGACATTGACTGCTCCCTGTGGATGCCGGGTGCCGGGGTTGCGGCGGGACTGGCCGGGCTGTGGCTGTGGACAGGGTGTCGGAATGAGCGGCGTGCGTGCACTGCCACTGAGGTGGCGCAGAAGACGGGACAGAAGAAAAAAACTGTTCGGCAAAATTCAGATCGGGAATTACAGACATCAAAGCGCATTAGTACCGATGTGCGAAGACTAAAAACATTGATATGCTGTTTCCTTTATGCCAGAATGCAAATGAAGATGAATGGCATCTTTCCTTTGTTGTTTTGCACCTCTGGATTTATGGCGTGAGCACATCGCTCGGAAATTCTGTGTAGACACTGGTTCATTTCGAGCCGCTTTGCTTATATGAGCCCATCTGTTACAGTCGCCGTATATATTTGATAGACTCATCTGTCACCACTTGTTCTCAAACAATGTCAAATGACCTTGCCGTGTGAAGGAGTAGTCCTATATTGTAGCCCCATCAGACGGGGCCATGGCCTTATATGATTATGATGATTTAAAAAAATTAACTCTCTCTCTCTCTCTCTCTCTCTCTCTCTCTCTCTCTCTCTCTCTCTCTCTCTCTCTCTCTCTCTCTCTCTCGCCATTTATTTATACAATGCACTCAAGAAGCTGAGGGGCTTTGGCCTTTATGAATAAAACAGTTGAGTCTTGAGTCTCTCTCTTGGGGCCAGATAGAAAAGAGATTTTTTTCTTGCCGATCTGTTACGTTTGGGAATAAAGATAATCAATCATCAATCTCTTTCAAACTGCTCATATCTAAACCGTTGGAGGGGGGCTCTCTCTCTCTCTCTCTCTCTCTCTCTCTCTCTCTCTCTCTCTCTCTCTCTCTCTCTCTCTCTCTACTGTAATTACCATGCTGTTAATGTAAGTGAATATGTACGTAGTAGTACCTTTGGCATTTTTTTTTTCCTGAGGATTAGGCCATTTTCCTCATATAGTGGCAATCCTGAAAAGACCCTGGATGGGATTGGATACGATAACTGAAAAATATTCCTCTCTTTGCCACTCGTGAATATGATGCTATAGAATGCGTTGGCAACGGGGGAAAAAATTGATACTTTTTTTTATCAAATTTTTATTTTCGCTTTTATTCAAATCTTATAAAACTTGTCAAAATATTATTGAGAATAAAAGTTAATTCTAATTCTGATTTTGGTGCATACATGTTCTGCAAGCGTAAGGTACAATTCTAAGCATATACAGTGTGTTTGTGGGGACAGCAGCAAGTTTTACAACACTGTCTCAATGTCTAACTTTTGTAACTGTCATACTTTCCACACAAAAAAAAAATAGAAAATTTACTTTTGAAAATTTTTTGATCCAATAAATGACCATAGTTTGATGCTCGTGTATCTGAGTCACTGACGGAAAATATAACTATCTCTATCTATCTATCTGTCTATCTATCTATCTATCTATCTATCGATCTATCTATCTATCTATCTATCTATCTATCTATCTATCTATACTTATTCAAATGCAAACCGTTTTGAATTTGTTCAATAGAGTATACACACATGGTACACGCGCGCGCGCGCGCGCTCGCACGCGCACGCGCGCACACACACACACACACACACACACACACACACACACACACACACACACACACACACACACACACACACACTGACTGACTGACTGAAACCATTTACTGTCAGATTAACATAGTGTTGTACTGACATTTAAAAAAAAACTGATAAATTAATGAGAAACGAAAACTGATACAAATAACATCTGAATGGCAAAAATCATAAAGGAAAATTAACAGGGAAACATTCAACATTTATAAGTAAAACAATATTATCAGAAATTGTAAACAATAAAACAAATTACATGTTAACTGTACTGAAAATCAAATCTCTCTCTCTCTCTCTCTCTCTCTCTCTCTCTCTCTCTCTCTCTCTCTCTCTCTCAATTATTCTCTAGATGCGCAGTCAAAATAAGTATACATTTTGCAACAATAATGGCATAGCAACTTTTGCTACGTTCACATTTCATTTGCAGACTGTGACTCTTCCTTGTATTGGCCAAAGGCCTTAAAGAAATACATGGGCGGATGGGAGAGGGGACATTCGTTCTGAACAAATTTTTTTAAAAAAAGTAAAAAAGCGAACAGTGGAACAATCAAACGGTAAGCGAAGCAACAATGTCAACAAGACATTGTAAAAATAAAAAAAGGAGATGAAATGATTTTTTTTTTTCAATAATGTCATCGTCACCGCAAAGTAACCACCAAAATAACCACCAGATGTAATGTTTCGCATTTCAGGAAGAAAAACATTCCCAAGAGCGAGAGGGAGAGGTACGTGCGTGCGTGTGTGTGTGTGTGTGTGTGTGTGTGTGTGTGTGTGCGTGCGTGCGTGCGTGCGTGCGTGCGTGCGTGCGTGCGTGTGTGTGTGTGTGTGTGTGTAAAAAAAGAGAGAGAGAGAAAGAGGGGACGGGGGGCGGGTGGTGGTGGTATCACAATCATATCAATCACAATCATTGTTACCATGATCATCACCAATGCAGATAACCTCACCTCACCTGATTTGCTCCAAAACTCTCTCTCTCTCTCTCTCTCTCTCTCTCTCTCTCTCTCTCTCTCTCTCTCTCTCTCTCTCTCTCTCTCTCTCATGCTCGCGCGTGTATGTAAACGTACACATGACAAAACCCTAGGAGCTTATGTTATTGGACTTTTTCCAACCTGTACTTGCCCAGTATATCCTTTTGTTTTTTTTTCTCTTCGGAGACAGAAAATTTAATCAGACTCTGATACACACTGTGCTTTTTCTTCTGCTACTAATGTTATGTTGCAAGATGTGACGACGCTGGGATTAGTTTAGTTTAGTTGAATGTCTGAACTGATCATCTGTGCCCCACAAAACCTCTGGTTGTCATATGGCAATAATGTATGTTCTTGTTCTTGTTCTACACACACCCATGCACACACACACACACACACACACACACACACACACACACACACACACACACACACACACACACACACACACACGTAAACAAGCTGTGCTGAGGTAGGCAGTCATCTCTCCATAAAGTGTACGTCGTCGTCAATATGACATGACAGCTATACAGTGCACCTCCAAATTACACAGTTCTCGCTAAATACTTATTGACCGTCGTGTTTATGGATAGCAAGAACAACTGTAACAAAAAATATGGAAACAACATAAGTTTCCATGGAAAATGAGCTTCAACTTTATCGTGAAAAAATATTAAGGGGCAGCTTCCATCTCGTATTACTCTGCTGCATGTGTCCATGGTGTTTATCATACGAAGGATCGGCATTGCGTGTTGCATGTGTGTCAAACTTGTAAAATCGCCAATAGTGTGATTTGGGTTCAGTCAAATGCTTTTCCTTTTGGAAAATATTTTCAACCAAACGGTAAGTCAAACATTCTTTCTCTGTTTCTTCTTTTTCTTTTTCTTCATCTTCTTCCTCCTCCTCCTCACCATTCTCCTCCTCCCCCCCTCATCTTTTTCTTTTTTCTCCTCCTCCTCCTCCTCCTCTTCCTCCTCCTATTTACCTTTCCAGGATTACTGCAAAATGACCATACCATCAAACCTGGACCCAATGATCAAGTAAACTGTTCAGTGTTACTTCCACCTTGTTGAAACTATACAATATTAGAGCTCATGAAGTACAACATGTTCTGTATGCTACCAGATCCCCAATATCTTCCAGTTAAAGCCGTATCCATCATCCGAGAGAGCTTGCCTTGCGGTACATCCGGTCGCGTCATTTCTCACTTTGGCTCGCTCAGACACTGACTGGTTTCAAAAGTTCAGCTGCCTGTTGTATTCATCATCTGTGTCAGCTGTAGTGGACGATGTCTGTTTGATGTCTATTTTTCCCTGCATGGCTTGTCCTTAAGAAGGAGCCACAAATAACATTTCCTGTAAATTATATTAATGTCATTCGCTGGTATTACAAGAAATCTACAGGTCAACATGATGTCTTTATTCCTAACTCCCAAACCAAATTTGACTCAGTTGCAGTGTAGGTGTTGTAATGTAGCTCTGTCAATGTAGATAAGCCAGTTATGGAGGAGACTACTTTTTTCTGACTTGTCTCAAAGAAGGGACGTAACTGTTAGTTGGCCGTGAAATATTTTGATGAGGCTTGTGTTAAATTTTCACTTGGATCCCCACGACTTATTCAGCATAAGAGCATGCAATGCTCAATCCTTACTGCGTTAATTAGAATCAAACAGAGACTCACACTGTGAGACAGCATGAGAGGTCTGTGCCAAGTCATAATAAAACTATATTTTAAAATTTATTCATTAAAGAATGAAGTAGATTAGAAGTCTGAATAGGAACCAGCGTGTACTTACAGTCACATTCTTATCTTCTCCCTCTTTTCGTTGGCAACCGGAGAAAAGTAGCACTGAATAGCAGCAACAACAGCAACAAAAATGCGGCTCCAATTTTACAGTAATTAACTTCTCCAGGGACAATGTAGAGAGCGGCCAGAGGAAAAGGAAACACGTTGTTCAGGGTGCATTGGCCCAGTTCCCATCGTGCGCTACGCAGACGATGCCATGGTTTGCACTCATTCAACACGTGGGGAGGGAGGGGCGGCATTACTGTATTTCATTACAGGAATCACATTTTCTATTTAAGTAACCCTTGTTCACAGTGGATTCCATACTCAGTCTATGAATTACAGTACCCATGTTTGTGACGAATGATAAAGATGCTGAAAATTAACAGACTGCTGTAAGGAAATGGTGCTGTTGCCAGCCTAGGAGGCAAGTAATGGTATTCGCAAAAAAGTTGATAGTTAAACGCTTGGTGAGAACTGTGGCGGGTTGATAGGTATGTTCTGATCAGACCAAAAATGGCTGTGACTGAGATAAAAGGTAACATTAAAGCGATGTTTAGGTAGATGGGGAAACGAGAAAGTGCGAAAGTGAAAGTAGGAAATCCTTGAATCGCGAGGGGAAAAAAGGGCGCAGCTTGTTAAACACAATAAAACATGGATATAAAAAGACAGACAAACGAACAAAATGGCCATCTCTTAGTTACATTCAACATGAAAAAAAAGTTCAGTAAAGGGTGAAATTACCCCTTACAGAACTAAATGCATATTAATTGCATTAATATTTTTACATCATGTCTATCTCTTTTCTTTTTCACGGAACGAGATGCAGTTCAGTCGTGATAGTAAAAAAAAAAAAAAAAAACGGTTCAACACTCTTGATTGATAAAGTCTGCCCGAGTCAAATCGAGTAAAAAAGAACACTTACATTAATGTTTCAGAAGGACTTGGTTATCCTTTCGAACTGACTAGAAGCATGCAGAGAGAGAGAGAGAGAAAGGAGAGAGAGAGAAGGACCCTTTTCCATTTCACAAGTTTGACATAGTTGTTACAGGTACTGGGGGAGCGGGATAAGAGAGCTGTGCTGGTCCTGCTCCAGTATGGAGCCATCTCTTCTTCGCTCATAGTTTACAGAGCAGCACAGTTAGCTCGGTACTTATTACATAGACGCGACAAAGCTGTGTGCATGGCGCATGTTATCGCTGCCATTGCGCCACTTCAGTGGGAAATATTCAACAACATAATAGTTGCTGCATTTATCCATACAGGCTGATTGTTAAGTTTCAGTCAAACGCCACTTCATACT
>JADBJO010000031.1:1105000-1112500 GCA_016801955.1 Conus betulinus | reverse complement strand
GGGTCCCCCCCGGGGTTATGAGTGGAGTTGATGAAAGGCGTCCGTGCGAGTCTCAACAAGGCATAGTTGCGATTGTTGTGACAGTGGGAATACGGGCATGCGCTCGAGACACAGTCCAGTTTGACGCTACTTCCATCCAGAAGACAGGACGATGTTTTGTGTCCACCAGAGCTAAGCTGATGCACGCACAAAAAAGAGCCTTTGTGTTCAAATCCATTTGCCGCTTTTAAACAAACACAAAGCGTGTAAGGATTTGTGTAAAGAAGAGGCGCGGTGGATTCATCGTGGCAGGGTGGTAACTAATCAAACACCTGTGACAAAAGCATGTGCGAGGGATTTGTGTGGGTATGTCTCGTGAAGCAAGCGGGAAGGGGAAAGGGAAAGAAAAAGTATCGATATAGATGTTGGAGTGTTGTGGGGGTGTGTTTGGTGTGTTGTTTATGTGTGCATTATTTTTTTTTGCAAAGTGTCCTGGGAACATGTTGTTGAGGAATCGAAATAGAAAATCTGACTGTTTCTGGAATATAATGTTTTATCTTAATGATATTTTGTTTAATGATGTAATCACCTCCTCTCTCCTCCTCTCTTCTCCTCCTTTCTCTCCTCTCTTCTCTCTCTCTCTCTCTCATACGTTGCACACCATTTATGCCTTATATAATTATGATTGTGGCTGAGTGCCGAACCCCACATGCTTGTATTTGCATACCCAAAGGAGGAAAAGAGGGAATGAGAAGGGAGAGGGGGGGGGGGGGGGAAAACAGGGAGAAAGATTATTAAGAAAAGGGGGGGGAAAAAGATTTAGAAGGAGGCAAATTTTCAAATTCCCATTTGGGTTTACCACGCATGTTTTAGTTTTGAAAGGTAATTTTGATTTTCCAAGTCGTCCCGTTTGTAACTAAAACCTGTTTTATTGTCTTAACTGTTTAGGGCAGCGGTTCACAATGCTAATTTCTCTTGTGTAACGAGAGATAATAAAGTTTCTGAAATCTGAAATTCGGAATATGAGAGTAGTACAATTTTGTTTTTTTCGCAAAATAGCAAACCTGCTCACGTTTTACTCCCAAAGAAGGGCGTGGTGGATCCCGACACCCAGCCGGAGGCGGAACGTACTCGTGAACTCTTGAAAAAAAAAATAATAAAAAAAAAACTGGTGGCGAAGGTAGGTATGGTAGGGTGAAAGAGGGAGGCTCTTTAAAATGTTACCTTGGGGATTGACCTGGGCCACTCAATGCAAACTGTAGCCCTACCTTTGGTGTGCTCTGTGAGCCTCGAATCCTGTTTACCGCCCCCTCGACGGTGTGACGTCTTTCGTCACAATCCAGCATGGAAAGTTATGTTTTCGCTTGTGTTCTGTTGGTGGTTTGGTTTGATTAGGTGTCCCAATAGGGTTAATCGTTAGAAAGGCAGAGAGTTGCCACGTTTGACTATTCTCTGCTTGTTCCCGCTCGGATTGCCATGGGTGAACATATGTCTGCGCGCGCGCCTGCCGAGATCTAGAAACAAAAAAAAACCCGGATTTTCAGCGGGGCAGTAGTTTTCGTCTTGGGGAGAAGGAGAGAGAAAGACTCTAAAAACCGGAGGAAGCCTTTAGCCAATCTTCCTTAGCAATTGCTTTGTCATCAGCCCCCGCCGAAATCCTGACAATCGGATGTTTTCCAGACCTGATGGATGAAATCTTTTTAAGGAGGTGGATCATACGGGTATGGGGGTGTGGGGTTATGGTGGTTTGGGTGTTATAGCGGGTTGACCGGGTTGGGCGTGCCCCGGGGGGGGTTATTTAGTTATGGTTTTTTATAGGGGGGATAGGAAAGGTGTGTTTTATAGAAAAAATAAGCTCAGATTACACAGTAAGGTTTGGAAGGGAGGAAAAGCACAAAGCACACACACCACACACACACACACACACACCACACACACAACACACACAAACCAAACACGCCCACGCCACAAGGAATTTCCCACGAGGATTATTCTTTGATTAATGTACAGACGGATAGGAGGATTCTTTCGTTTAAAAAATAAATTTCACTTGCCGCTCGCGCTTTTTACATTATTGTGTCATAACACTGATGTTTAATTTATAAAAAAAAAAAAAAAAAAAAAAAAAAACATTAAACAAGAAACAATGATAACTGATTCACACCGCACACCGAAGACCGCCACAGACAGCTGTATTTGGTACATGAGAGAGAAGAGATGTTGAGAGTTTCCAATTGCCAACTCTAGCAGAAACATTTGACCGCACTTTTCGGATAAGCTACACGGCAAACGTAGCTTCACCGCGCACAAAATTAGCGTGTGGGGGTCAGTTGGATTTTGGGATTTGAAACGTGTTTTTGTCCGGAATGGTGGGTGGTACTTGTAATCGTCCTTGCTTTTTAACCAAACCACCAAATGTATGTGTGGCTCTGAAGAAAAGAAAAAGAACGAGGGCACCCATCAGATTCAGAGAGGAGAGAACGAGGCCATCAGATTCAAGCTTCAGAGGCCCGCCTCACGCCAAGGTAAGTGACAGACGGAGAGGTACTACCTGAGGGTACTAGTGATCGACGTTCGCACCTGAAAAAAGGAAACAATGTGTCCCAAAACAATGGAATGTCACACGAAGAAAGGAAGTTTATCTTTCCTTATACTTACATTTCGGGGTAAGTTTGTTTAAAAACATTTCGGGCAAGTGTTGCCTTCACTCTGTGCCAGCCGGCTGTCACTTCCCCTTGCCGTTATGTGTAGTATTAAGTGATACAACCACCCTTTCTGCAATTTGCTGAGAAAAGAAGAACGACAAACTTTCCTTCTGTTGTGTGTTGGGAATGAACGATGTTTGGTCAGTGTGGTTTACACACGGGTAAACTTTCTGGGCAGTTTGCAGTGTGTATTTCATGGAGATGTTAACATATTGTAGGGCTGTGAACGTTAAATTTTGCGTTTGCGTTCGCGTTGCAGGTATGGAATAGACGGAAGAGAAATTTTCAATAGTGCCAAACACTTGAAAGACTTCCGCTGGGGAAATAATTTGTTTTTACTCAGGAGATAACTGAGAGGGTGGATCCAAAATGTGTTCCATCTCAGCAGAGGACTGCACCATCTGGAATGCTCTTGTAGGATATTTTCGTTTTTCTTTGCTGTCATCGAGTTTTTTTTAGGTTCTACCTTCGTAACCTATTCTCCAAGGAGTCTTTCTCCAAGAAATCTTTTTACAATCCCATCCAACCCCCATTCCAATGATTTAAAACACACTAGGGTTTTTTGTTTTAAATCTGGCAATGCAGGACTTCAGACTGAACACAATGTCCAGATGGACAACTGCTGTCCATATGACATTGTTCACGAGGCGGGTGGTGGTTGTACAAATTTTGTCTTTATTGATGGTTTCTTTTTTTATAAGAGATCGTTGAATTCCCGGCCTGCGTGTGGCCACCAGCGCCCTCAAACGGACAATGTGTGATCGGTTGGGCTTTGATAAACTGAATTAATTGTTAAGAAATAAACCACAGAGATTGACGGAGCGAGACGGAGGGAGTGCATGCACGCCATGACCACTCACTCACACAACACAAACACAAAACACACACACACACCATGCGCACGCGCGCCCAGCACTCACACACAAACCATACACATGCATGACGCACGCACGCACGCCACAGCTCATCCACACACTTTGAAGATTTCGACCTCTCTCTCTTCCTCTTCTCTCTCTCTCTCTCCTCTCTCTCTCTCTCTCTCTCTCAAATGTTAATCCCTCCACTGTTAGTTAATGAATGCTCTGTGTGCGTGTTGTGCGTGTGTGTGGTGTGTGTGTTGTGTGTGTCGTGTGTGTGTGTGACAAATTACAAACTTTTTGATGATGAATCCTTTTGAAAGTGTAAATACCCCGCAACTAAAAACCACGACCATTCCCAGCCATTTATCCCCGCCCCCGCACGTTGGTTAAATCCCATGCGTTTGTGTGCGTGTTGGTGTGCTATTTTGACTGTCCTGTCATATGTTGGAAAGGAGGAACGAAAACACACAAATCACGAAGGGAAGAATTACGGACAAAAGACGGGGAAGGGACAAAGCCGAGGAGGGGGAATAGAAGGGCACAAAAAAAATGGACTTTGATTGGACAACGAATGGGGATGGAGGAAAAGGGAAAGAAAAGAGGAAAGATGCAGTAGGGAAAGGAAACAAAAAGAAGGGGGAAAAAGATAAAGAAAAAGATGCAGTGCAGAAAGTATGAGAAGGATTGTTAAGAAAGATAAAAAAAAGTGCAGATTGATTTTAACTTGTGATAACGAACCTTGAAGACCTGCTCCCTAAACAATTACAGAGTGGGGGTTTTTGTGGCGGTGTCTGTGCCTGCCTCAAGGAATAGGATTATGCCCAGGACAGAAACAGCATTACTTTTAGTAGTGGGAAGAATTTGAGAGAGAGAATGAGAGGGGGAGCGAGGGGGGAGGGAGGGAGGAGGGGGAGAGAGAGGAGGGAGGATGAGATCGGGGGAGACGAGAGGGGATGAGAGCGAGAGGATGCTGGGGCGAGGGAGAGGGGTGGGGAGAGGGGAGGCGAGAGGGAGAGAGGAGAGAGGAGGGAGGGAGAGAGGGGGGGAGATGGGAGAGGGCGAGACGAGGGAGGAGAGAGCTGGAGGTCGAGAGGAGGGAGGACGGTTTGACGAGAGGGGAGAGAGGAGGAGAGGACGAGGAACGAGATGCTTGGGGGAGAGAGGGGGGGGGGGGGACGGGGAGGGGGGGATGGGACGGGACGGGAATTTTGGGATTGTCCACTCAAGCACACTTTAGCTTATTTAAAGCCATTCCGGATGGGGTATTTTGAAAAGCTCGGGATGTAAATGCAATGAGCGATAACCGTTACAGTTAGTAACGAAAAATCCCCGAAGTCCCCGTGAATTTGATTCTAGTTGATTTTAGTAGGGTTTTTTTTCGGTTTCGGTTTTTTTTTTTTTTATGTGTATTTTTTGTTTTGGTTTTTCTTTTACTTATTTTTTTTTTTTGTTATTTACGCGTTTTTTCGGTTTTTACGGTTGGTTCCAAAACGATGTGATCCTCACTGATTGGCCTCATCACAGTGTTGTCCTGTTTTGGAATTGTTTGCATTGTTTTTTTTTTTTTGTTTTTTTTTTTTTTTTTTTTTTTTTTTTTTTATCATAAAAAAATGGTTTTTTTTTTTTTTTTTTTTTTTTTTTTTTTTTATTTTTTTTTTTTTTAAAACTAAAAACTCCGCCCGAAAACATGGAACACAAACACAAAATCACGAGACCAAAAACGACGCGTTTCGACCTAAGGACAGAATAAACAAACACTCAGAACACGAAACGAAGAAAAGAAGAGAACGACGAGCATCCTTATCATTTGTTCAAATTTCGGCTCCGTCCGGACATGGGCATTGTCTAGAGGACCCAATGCTGAGTTAAAAATATAAGGAAGTTTAAAGTTTAAAATAGTATAGTAAATACCTGGATAAAATTAATAATAATTAAAACCACTGATAGCAATTAATAAAACAAATGCTGATGATGATGATGATTTTTTTTAATGATTAAAGGGAAGATTACTACCACTTTGGCATGCATGCATGAGATGACGCGATAGCAGTATTGGATAGGATATTTAATGAGACGGGGTTAGTAGGAGGATATATGTTCGAAAAGAGGGCAAAGCGATGGTTTGTTGTCGGCAACAGTCTGAGTGGTATGGGCGATGGTGCGCTGATAATGTACATGAGGGAAATCAGTAATGCTGTGGTGTAATTGGGTTTTTGTTGTAAAAACAATTGAGAGAGTACTAACATAGCAACAGAAATGGCAATGGCATCAATAATAGTAATAATAATGCAAAAAGTGAGTGAGTGGATGTGTTTGGGGGATGGGTACTACAAAAACAAAAAAATAATTTTAAAAAAAAAAAAAAAAAAAAAAAAAAAATATATTCACTATAGTAATAATGATTTATTAAAAATAATACCAATTACCAATTACTATAATTAATATGGGAAGAACAAAGGAGGGGGGAGGAACAGGGGGCAGGAAGAAAACAAAAGAGGACAGGCGAAAAAAAAAGGAAAAAGAAACAAAAAAAAAAAAAACAAAGAAAAAACGTGGTTCTGTGCAAATTATGGGAAACATGGAATCTCATAGGGGTGTATAATAGTTTAAGATAGGATATGAATTGTTTTTAATATAATCAGAGGCTGCGCACAAGTGGTAGGTTGGAATGTCAGGAAAATATTTGTAAGTGTTTATGAAAAATATTAATAATAGATTGTAAATGCACGTAGTAGTTGTAGTTGTTGGTAACAGGTACTGGTAGTGATAGTTAGTGATGATTATAATGGTGATATTAATCTCTAACTGAGGTAGTAAAAAGTAATAAACGTTTCTTGTGTTGTTGTTGTATGGTTGGTTTTTTTGTTTCTGATGATGATGACCATAGCATTGATAATGATTGATATGATGACAGAGATACTGGTAGCAATAAATAATAAAAGTAGAATTGGTAACAGTAATAGTTGAGGAAAGGACAGAGATGTACAATGAGTAAAAGTTAACAATGCTACTGGAGCAGAGAGAAGGTGGTGTGAGGATGAATATAGAAATATTGATACTGGTAACAGTAGGTTGAAAAGGTATATGGATGATCAGTGATTGAAAAACGCACACACCTACCTACCACATACATAGACTAGACACACACTCACAGGTTTTGTTTTTTCCTCTAATTTATTGTACATAAGTATTATTACTATTACTACTACAACTTTCTGATGGTGATGGGATTAGTGATAATATGACATAGTAATTATAAGCATAACGTAGTGACAACAATAATGATAGTAGTTGCAACAACAACGACATCAGTAATGATGACAATGATGATGATGAGAGTAATTATTATATATATATGACAATTGTAAAGATAGTAATAACGGCAGAAGTAATCTCGGTAATAATATAGTTGGTGGAAAGGAATGGAAATGGTCAAAGAATAGAAAACACACAGAACTACTGCGTGCTGATAATAATGATAGTATTAATGATAAGTTGTACAATTATTTAGTAGTTAGTAATAATAGTAGCTGGAAAGGAATAGAAATGATCAATGATAAACAGCTAGCATTCCTATTGAGGAAAAAAAGAAGAAGAAAGAAAGAATTTTTTTTTTCATATCTACACCTACACACACATATGCACAGGGAATATGCACAGACGAAAAGAGGGAAGAGAAACTCTCGAAAAGAAACCCAGTATATAAATTACAAGAAAACCATATGAAGAAATGGGAGTGGATAAGTATCTGAGTAAACATTAGATTATTTTTTTTCAATTACCACCATCATTATCATTATTACTATTGCTATCAGTATTGTTATCATCATTATTACTATTTCAGTTCGCATTGTCTTCTTCCCGACCACCTCGTTTCCAATCAACGCCCATCTTGCGCCGAATTTAACAAAGACAAGTGACTACTCGTTCTTCATTTTCGTTGTTTCTAAGTGTTG
>JADBJO010000031.1:1095000-1100000 GCA_016801955.1 Conus betulinus | reverse complement strand
ACTTCAGCATGGCGTTGGACAGAGTCCGACAAAAGGCGTTATGAGCTACAATGAAGCAGTTTGACATCGAACAGAACCTTACCAACTCCATCCATCAACTGGTCTCTGAAGTGACTGGTGCTCTGCTCATACAGGGTGCTGTTGGAGCGTTGTTCCATACTTCAGTCGAAGTTCGTCATGTCATGTGCTGTCACCCCCCCACCCCCCCCCCCCCCCCCCTCACTTTTCAACATATTCCTGATACGCACTATGAAGGTCGTGTCAGCACAATCAGTACTGGAGGAAGAACCATCACAAGCGCTCTGACAGATTGCCTGGCAGACAGTGAACGAGAGCTTGCCAAGCTTGTTAAACCATCGGATGAAAACATCCACAAGATACGGCACGGAAATCAGCGCCCAGAAGACCAGGTTGATGGTCAGCCACAACACCACCACCACCAATATTGATATGACTATTCATGGTCAGAATTCAGAATCTGTTCACTAAGCTGGAATCCATCATTAACATTGAGGGATTCAAACCAGAAATCCGAATGCGCTAACCGACTGCAGAAAGTTTATTACAGCGGTTATAGTTTTATTCTGCAGAAAAGGAAACGTGATCACAACCTTTGGCTTTCCATCGAAGCACGCACTGAATACAAAATGGCTACGTTAGCATTAAAACATTTCAACGTTACACTTCCTATTTATCTATCTATCTGAACAGCTCAAATATTTTGTACCTTCCCACACTCTCCGCTCAGACAGCAAGCAAAACAAACAAACGGACATCGGCAACACATCATATTACGGATTTAAATCTGCTGATCAAACATCCGTTCTTTTTTCTGCAAACTAAAGCATGCTACTATCATCTCTTTGAGATAGTTCATCCTTTTTCTCTTCAAAAAAGACTTAGTCACCCCTGTGCTTAAACATTTTTTTGCCTTGCGTATTCATCCTTTTTCTCTTTCAAAAAGAACTCAGTCACCCCTTGTGCTTAACTTTTTTTTTGCCTTGCGTATTCATCCTTTTTCTCTTTCAAAAAGAACTTAGTCACCCCTTGTGCGTAACATTTTTTTTTTTTTTTTGCCTCGCGTATTTCTTCTTGTTTCAGCGAATTTGTATTGATTAGGCCTCCACGAAAGATTGTAAAAGATTTGTTAAAAAAAAAGGCGGTGGGGTAGGAAGCGAGACCGGTGGGGGAGTGGGAGTAAGAGAGGAGGGGATGGAGGGGGTGCCAGTGGGCGGGAAGGGAGGGAGACTGAAGAGTTTCAGGGTAGGTGGGTGCACGTAGGAAAAAAGGCAAGGAGCAGGTAATTTTCATTCACTTAATTGATTTCTACTTTGAAAAAAATCGTTCATGCCCATCGATTTATTCGTTAAATAATACTCGGATTATGCAAGTATGTGAGTGTGTGTAAATGTTACACATGTATGTCCACGAAGATATGGACTCTATATATGATTGTGCATGTGTATGTGCACATCAATGTTTGTATGTCAGTAGACCCAATGGTTGTACAGTAGCCTAAGCACACATCTGTATTTTCTAACATTACATTGTAAGGCGTTTTGAGCTAACTCATGTTAGGATGTCGCACCCAACAAATGCTACTCACAGTTCTTCTTCTTTTCAGGATTTGTAACAGTAGCGAAGTAGTAGTTGTAGTAGCATAATTACTGTTTTTATTTACAGTTATGATAACACCTATCTCAGGAAGCCATTCAGCGGATTTTCTTCCATGGCGGTGAAAATACCCCAGAATGAAGGATGGTAAATATGGTGGGGCGGCAAGCCCTGCTAAATACCCTCGATGAATCATCACTTAAAGTGCTGGTGTTACTGTCGATTCTCATTCAGAGGACAAAGGTGAACTTAAACCAAGCCCTACAATGTGTCTGATACACTTCTTACTCAAACACCTTCTTCTTCATCCCCCCCCCCCCCCTTTCCCATAACTTTCAAACAAATCAATGTTCGCGAGTCATTTTCATGGCAGATTAATGGACGATATTTGGAAATCTGCATAAGAGATAATCTGTGTTAAAAGCTCGCATTCAGCGGGAGTGACACTGCCGTTTTCACAGCGCAAATGGCAATGGGGGAACGCCCAAAGCAAGTTACTTCCATCATTTAGCTCAATCGGTAAGAAAAATGCAAAAACATGGATATTAAAACAGCACGTCTGTAAAACCGACAGTCCAAACCCTGATCGTTATTCCGACGCCTGCATCAAATCAAATATTTGACTCGCCAGAACTATCTGGCTGGCTCATCAACAGAGAAAAGGTAAATGCATTTGGAATGGAAAGACGTGTTATCTTCTTTTGATATTCTTTTTCTTTTTTCCAGGAACAGGTCTGTTTAATTCTATCTGTCTGCTTAACATTCAAGGAGACAGAAAATGCCAAAACATTGGTGTAAAACGTGCGCCTGTAATGCATACACTGTATTACACACATTTCGACTTCATTCATTATTATCATCATCAGTGAATAGAATTTTACTTCTCGGGTTTGATGTGATGTTTTTAAACTTAATGATGTTGGCACAAATAACGTAATGATCTTGATCCCTAAACTCTGTTTCCAATGGAAAGACAGGCTTTGTCTACCCTGTATTATTCTCTTTCTTTCTTTAATTTTTAGGTTTTACCGACACAAGTCTCCACTACTTATTTGTCCTATATAAAATGTTATATCAGCCTTTGGAGAAACAGACAAGAGGTATCTCTTCGGAAACCTACATAAAGTTTATTTTATACATATCTAAGCTGTCGTCGGCGCTGAATGGGCTGACAAAGCTTTCAGTAATAGACTAGAACAGGCGTCTTCTCTTGCGAATTAATTCTGTAGAGCTCACTTTTTAAAATGTCACAATAACGCATGGCTTTCTTTTTTGCCTTTCGACATCCAGGAAGCCCGTCAGGGTGACGAAACATAGTAAAAAAAAAAAAAAAAAAAAAAAAAAAAAAAAAAAAAAGAAAAAAAAAAAAAAAAAAAAAAAAAAAAAAAAACATCGTCGGTGGACTCGGCGTTTTTCTTTTTGTCATTCTATAAACCCGCAGTTCCTCCTCTTCCATCCACCCTTTTTATCCTTTCCTTTCCTTCCCCAGCCCGACCTTACAGTGGGGACAGTGTGTTAACTGCGTAGCGGCAGTACACAAAGTCAGCGTCACACGAACATACTTGTGTTCATGTTTTAAATCAGAAGTGGTGTTTCGCTGCAGCTGTCCCCGTCAGCATGTGACATAGTAAAACAAATGGTCCTTTGACTGTCGCACAGCCTTTTCCATGTGCTGCTGTTTATCACCCAGGCCTGTTCCACCATGGAATGTCGCAAGTTGTGGCAAACTGCGACAAAACATTGCAAACCGCCACAGGAGATCGCCGCTGAGTGTCGCAAACGGACGGTGTGAAAAAATCTGCAAACGGAATTGAAGTACTATAGATATCCGAATCAAAATCGTCTTGGATTACTTCTAGCATCAAATAACGAAAGAACAACTAAAAATCTGTCCATTTATCTATATAAAGCGTTTAAGATACGTTCTGTGTATGTTTCTTAGTGTGTCAGTTTTGATCAGTTATATTGTATTATATTTCTTTTGGAACGATTTTTTTGTTGCACCCCCATCAATAGGGGCAATGGCCTTTTTTATTGAATAAACTCTCTCTCTCTCTCTCTCTCTCTCTCTCTCTCTCTCTCTCTCTCTCTCTCTCTCTGCACGTGAGTGAACAAATTATGTAACTGAAATATTTCTGTATCCACCACGTTTAAGACGAGGTGTCAACTGCCGTGCATTTTTGTTTTCATCATATATCAATGAAATGGTTAATTTAATTAAATTATGCAGCATAGTAAGCCTTGCATAACGGTTCATCCTGACATTATTTCATTTTTTTTTTTTCTTTCCTTCGTTTTTTTCTTTTTGCAGATTATGTATTTCTTCTCTCTGATACAGTTGTTGGTCTTCCGTGCCAACCAAATACATCATCAACACTACGAAAGTATACAGTATACCATGAAAAATTAACAAGTGCTATACCTGCGACTGTGGGACACATTGCCTCTAAAGGAAAAAAGTCTTCCCAGATGGTGAGAAACCCGTAAATGTTTGTAACTTCAAATACCTTGATGTTTCTTTTTCCATAGGTTTGACATTTTCATGTACATTGGACAAGATGTCTTCGATCGTCTAAAAGGGCTTTTGTGGAACTGTTAAACTCCCTCGGATTTTGTGAGACGACTGCCTGAAACCATTCTCTCGATTATTCGCTTGCCAGATTCAACCAATGTCAACCTACGGTTCAGAAGAAAAGGGACTGAAGGCAAACCATACTGTTAAAGAGACGAGATGGTACATGTGTTTGCTGTTGAAAGTTTACTGACCAGCGACATAAAAAATGCAAGTACAGTAATGTATTGCAATACACAGTGGTTTCCATTGTACATCCAGTCCTGTTCAAACCGTATTAGATATTGAGTAATTATCACTTGAACGCATAAAAATCGTTTTTCTCTCTAAAGCATGTAAAGTGTGGTATGACTTCACTGTAGGAATTAAAATAGCTAGGTGCCAGTTGTTGATGTTGTTGTCGTTGTTGTTTTGTTTTTTGGTTTGGTTTTACATCGAACAGATACCGATTCGATTAGATTTGAAAACCAGGGTGTGGCAAATGTGTGTGTGTGTGTGTGTGTGTGTGTGTGTGTGTGTGTGTGTGTGTGTGTGCATGAGCGCGCCACAATGTGTGGGTGGATAGCTGAGTGGATGTATACGCATTCCTAGGATATCCGTTTGCTGTTAAGGTTTACAGACATGTGTTGTCTGCAGCTGTGTACCCTTTGCAAGAAAGATGTTAATACATCCATGTTTAATGTCACGTCCATGCTCCTGTATAAAAAACCCATCGTTGAAATGCAAATTAAATCGGTTGCCGGAGATGTGGTTTTTGTTGTTGGGGGGGGGGGGGGGGAGGGGGGAGATGACATTCTTTCAGAATTGTACGAAC
>JADBJO010000031.1:1090000-1092500 GCA_016801955.1 Conus betulinus | reverse complement strand
AGATTTCATTCAGAGAAGTAACAAAGCATGACGGGGTCATATATATCGTTTGTATTCATTTTCGTCCGTTGATCCATTGGTGGAGTTAAAATAAGAAGCAAAACAAAACATAACAACAACAATAACAACAACAAAAACCGTACTGGCTACAGTAATGCACAAGGACTTGACTATCATTTTCGCCCAGTGGGTTGGGCATAGAATAGACCCACTGCCCTGCCATGCATGTCGTAAGAGGCGACTAAGGCAGGACCGCCTCGCCCCGAGGATAAAGGGGTTTGCGTAGGGCCGACATCCCTACCTGTAAAAAAGACCAGTTACAGAAGCATCGACGACAAGGAACCAAAACATTCACCTGGGCAAGGAAGGGTCTCCATCCCGGAGACTTATGACGCGGTGCAGTGAAAGCCGAAAGGAAGCTGCAAGGCTGACTCCCCATCTAACACCCAGGACAACAACGAGAGCAGCCACATGGAACATCAGGACGATGTATGAAACAGGAAAAAACCATCCAAGTAGTAGCGAGAGAGATGAAAAAAACACAAGATCGGAGTGCTAGGACTGAGTGAGACAAGGTGGCTACAGTCTGGACAGCTGAGACTTTCATCTGGAGAACAGCTGCTATACTCAGGACACACTGAGGATGGAGCCATCCACACTGAGGGTGTGGTCCTGATGCTGGCACCGAAAGCACAGGGGGCACTAATTGGCTGAGAACCTGTCAACTCCCGCATCATCACAGCCTAGTTTACCACGAAGAAGAATGACATCAGGCTGAACATCATCCAGTGCTATGCCTCCACCAATGATGCGGAAGAAGAGAAGAAAGATGACTTCTACCAGCAACTGCAGACAGTAATAGACAGAAGAGGAGCAAAGAACCCTAACCATATTGATGGGAGATTTCAACGCCAAGATTGGAATGGACAAAGCAGGCTACGAGGACATCACGGAAACACACAGACTGGGACAGATGAAGGAGAATGGTGAGAGCTTTGCAGACTTACGCGCCCTGAACCAGCTGGTGATAGGAAGAAGCATCTTCCCACACGAACGCATCCACAAGGCCACATGGAGATCCCCGAACCATGTCATGGAGAACCAGATTGACCACATCTGCATTAGCTGCAAGTTCAGGAGATCATGGCGGGATATACGAGTGATGAGAGGTGCTGAAGTGTCATCAGACCACCACCTTCTTATCACAACAGTGAGACTTCGCCTCAAGAGATTCACCAACGCAAACATCACACGGACAAGGTACAGTGGTGGACTGCTCAGAAACAAGGACACACAAGCAGCATTTCAGATCAGCCTTTCGAACAGGTTCTAGCCGCTACAAGAGCTGATAGAAGACAGTGAGACGGACATCGAGACACAGTGGGAACACTGCAAGAAACTCTGGCACGACGCATGTGAAGAGATCCTTGGCAAGAAGACCCAGCACAAGGAATGGATCACTGCCGACACCCATCCACAAGCTGGAAACAAGGAGAGAGAAGAAAACTGTGCTGAAAATGAGCCGAACGAGAGCAGCTAAGGCAAAGGCACAGGAAGAGTACACAGCAGCTAACAGAGAAGTGAAGAGGAGCATCAAGAAGGACAAGAGGGACTACTTTGACGACCTGGCCAGTCAAGCAGAGGCAGCAGCCAGTCAGGAGAATCTGAAGGACCTGTACCTGGTGACCAAGAGGCTGACGGGCAAGTTCCAGCAGACAGACAAGCCAGTGAAGGACAAGAACGGAAAAACCACTGACAACAACCGAGGAACAGCTGAAATGATGGGCAGAACACTTCAAGGAGCTGCTGAACCGCCCCGCCCCTGATGCACTACCAGACATCCCACCCGCGGATTCAGAATTGCCAATCAGCTGCGACAAACCCGCAAAGGCAGAGATCAAGAAGGCCATCATGACTCTGAGAAATGGGAAGGCTGCAGGGCCGGACGAGATACCAGCAGAAGCCCCAAAGCAGACACAGAGACAGCTGTCAACACGCTATAAAGCCTCTTCAGCAAAATCTGGGAGAAGGAGGAGGTACCGGCCCAGTGGAAGGAAGGAATCATCATCAAGCTGCCGAAGAAAGGAGACCTCAGGGACTGCAGCAACTACCGAGGGATCATGCTCCTGTCAGTGCCAGGCAAGGTTCTCAACAGGGTTCTACTGGAGAGGATGAAGGAGAGTGTCGACCCCAAGCTCCGAGACCAGCAGACAGGCTTCCGGCGGAACAAATCCTGTGCCGACCAGATCGCCAGCCTGCGCATCATCGTGGAGCAGTCGCTGGAGTGGAACTCCCCCCTCTACATCAACATCATCCGTATGTGCTTTAAACAGCCTTCCAGAAAAGAACCGTGAAAATATAGAAGACAAGCAATTCGCTGTGGTGATATTTTCAATCACTCACATTTGTTATAATTTTTTGTTTGTTTTTTAGGTTTTCTTTATAGAAACATAAGGTCTACATCTCTCTGGTTTGAAAATTAGAACATCACTTGTTTTCC
>JADBJO010000031.1:1077500-1080000 GCA_016801955.1 Conus betulinus | reverse complement strand
CCCTTTCCTTTTTCAGCTGATCTTGTGACAGGTGTGGGCTACATATGCGTTTTCTTTTTGCCTGTGGCTGATCCTCATGCTGACAGCGTGTGTTTAGCTTTTCTTTAATATGCGCGTACCGCATTGACGCATTCTTACTCGCCTTCCAGCGCGCGCGCTCGCGCGCGCACGCGTGCGCGCGCACACACACACACACACATACACACACACACACACACACACACACGCACGCACGCACGCACGCACGCACACACACACACATTCACTAACCCCCCCCCCCCCCCCCACACACACACACACCACACACACACACACACACACACACGCACGCACGCACGCACGCACACACACACACACACACACACACACACACACACACACACACACAGGCAACAAACACAATCACACACACACACACACAACACACACACACGCACGCACGCACGCACGCACGCACGCACGCACGCACACACACACACAGAGGAACCTTTCCGCACATACGTGCTTCTATGTTGACCATTTTCAAATTCTTGACACGCGTATTTGTTGCATATTGCTTTTGTACGCATGATTTTCGATGCCAGTTGTTGGAGAATTCATGACTTCCGACTGACTTCTACCCACGGGCTCACTGCGGATTTCCTACTGCATCTGCCACACTGAGTTCACTGTGTTATTCCAGATTTTCTGAAGATTTTGATAGGGCTCCAGTCCGGTGTATGTGTGTGCGTGCGTGCGAGCGAGTGCGTGTGTGTGTGTGTGTGTGTGTGTGTGTGTGTGTGTGTGTCTAGTATTCACTGTCAGTTCTGTAGACGACGGTCACGCCAGATAAAAACTGGATCAGTCCGTGGACAGCGTGCAGCCGCCATAGAGCACATGCTTGGGTCTCTGCATGCTTGGTGTTGCCGATGCGTTTTCCTTTCCAAATGCAGGCCAATTTAACACATTCCTCCGATGACATGTGTCTTTCTTCCTGCTTGTCAAACCAGAAAAAAGCGATCGTCTTCCGAACACGGATCGCAGGAATATTCTAGAACGACGTCGTCTGATTCACACAGCAGCAAACCCGCATCATCCGTTTGATGGAACACGACCCTCCGAAATGCTTGATTTCTGTGCGGGATCTCGGAATCGTCTCTGCGCCTGTCGCTCTGTCAGAGTAACGACATAACCTTAATCCCGTGTCAAAACCAGCGACAATTTTGTGTCTATAGCTTGCTCCACACTTGTGCCGATGTCCGACGGGTGGATTTCTGGGCCCCTGCTGTTACATTCCGACAGATCGGAATGCAAACACAGAAAGCGTATCCTGAATATGCGACGTGTCATCATCATCTCGAGTCGGTTTGATGTGTTCCTCCTGTGCTGTGTACTGTGTTCATCCAATTCGGTGTTAGGTACGGCCAGTTCATTCGCGACACAAGTGGGTACCGAGACCAGCACCAACCTGTTCATGTCGTCTGTTCTGCTGCTGTTCGATCTCTCTTGATTCCGTCGCACCCGGCTGGGGGGGGGGGGGGGGGGGGGGGGGGGGGGGGGGGACTTCTTCCTGAAGTAATGAACTTGCGTTCTCCGGTTTAGCACAGGATCTGCCATTGTTGTTGACACTGGGCTGACTGGTTTGATGGTGTTTGAGTGAGTGAATGCGTGTGCGTGTGTGTGTGTGTGTGCGCGCGTGCGCGTGTGCGTGTGTGTGTGTGTGTGTGTGCGTGCGCGCGCGCGCGCGCGTGCGTGCATACGTGTGTGTGTGTGTGTGTGTGTGTGTGCCTATGTGTGTGTGTGTGTGTTTGTTTGTGCGTGCGTGCGTGTGCGTGTGTGATATTCTTTTCTTACGTATGAAGTGAGTTTGCCATCTGGTCAAAAAACCCGGAGGGAACGGGAGAAGGAGGTAAAAAAATACCTACCCTTTTTTTCCGATTCAGCTTTGCTTTGGCATAGATCCTAACACATTTTGAAGATCGGAAATGGTTTTGAAATAATGAAGACCTTGTAAATGGTGATTCAGGGGGGGAAAAAAAAAAAAAAAAAAACCCTCAACATTTCAAACGTTTTATTTTTAAGATGTCGGAAAAAAAAAAAAAAAAAGGGGTTAAGGAAGAGAGAGAAAAAAAATCGTGAAGGAATGAAGGAATTTGTGTGAAAACTAAACGAAACGTAAACTTTGCATTCTTTCGTAAATTAAAACGTTCTTGAAGTTCATCTGAAAAATCGATGAACCCAATTTGGAGTGGAGTGGGGTGTTAAACTCTCCCTCCTCTCTCTGTCTATCTGCTCGATGTCTCCCCTGTGTGTCCTGTCTCTCTCTCTCTCCTCGCTCATACAGCCCATCCTTCCACCTCCGACCTCCCTCCAACCTCTCTCCTCTCTCCTGTCCTCCTCCCTCTCCACCCTCTCTCTCTCTCTCTCTCTCCTCATCTCTCCTCTCTCTTCCATCCTCTCTCCATCACCCGCCCCCTCTCTCTCTCTCCCTCTCTCTCTTCGCGCTCCCTCTCTCCCTCCT
>JADBJO010000031.1:1032500-1070000 GCA_016801955.1 Conus betulinus | reverse complement strand
AAACTGCTTCGAACACATGTTTCCCTCTTGGTTGGTTTGTTTGCTTTTATGAGTATGAGATACAAGTATATCGTTTGTTTGTGGGGGCAGGGTGGACTACATTTAAATCGTGTAAGCCTCACAGGTGAGATCTGTTCCCTGTAAACTGTTTGTGCTTTTCCACAACAAATGGTGCTGGTGCTGGTGGCGGTGGCGGTGTGTGTGTGTGTGTGTGAGCGCGCGCTGTGTCACCTTTTCAGTATTCAGAGGGTTATATTGTCACTTAAAGTAGTTCTGTTTTTGTCAACTGTCTGCCTTTTTGGAAATCTTTTATTTGTGTAGCTTGTAATAGTTTGCTGTTGGTGTCGTTGGTGGTGCTGGTATTGGTGGTGGTAGTGGTGTGTGGGTGGGGGGGTGTTGATGTGGATGTGCGTGTGAGCGAGCGCGCGGGCACGCTCAGTTCTTTCACGTATTCGGTTTTGGTACATGAAAATCTTCGCTTTTGCATTTCCGTGACAGTCGATTACTGTAATTTTTTTTAATCTTATAGCACATCTTTTCCATTTTCTTTTTAAATCTTAGTTAATGAACTAATTCCATAAACTTCGACAGAAAAGGTAGAGAGGTAGGGAAGGGAAAAGAAGGCAAGCAGGAATGGGGGGTGGAGGGAGAGGGAAGGGAGAAAGATACTCGAGGTTGCAGGCCCAGAGGTTTGGAAACCAGTGCTTGTTGCAGCTATAGCAGAGACTCACGAGCGTTTCGTTAGACCTACTAGTTATTAAGCGCGTACCTGCATACGCATATGGGTGTATATGTGTATGCAGTCATGTTTAGGCATGCAGGTGCACGTAACGGGAAGGAGAAATGTTTCTGCGCAATGGGAGTAAAAGTAAAATTTAAAAAAAAATAATAATTCTCCTTCATTTATTCATTACCGTAAGCCCCGTGAGTTCAACAGAGAGGAAGGCGCATATAAATTTTCATCATAATAACAGGTCTCATTATTCTAGAATACTTTGATGTGTTGGTAAGGGTGAAACTAATAACATTATCATTAAACTCCTAGAGTAGGCCTGTCATAGTTCAGCAGCTTGGGGCGTTGGGCTAATGTGCAGGTCAGACATCTCTAAGCCATAGCCACGAAACCCTCTTCTTAAATTCTCTCATCTTAGTCATTAATTCATTTATCCATCGGCTTTCTCATGTCCAGTGTAGTCTCAAAACGTAACGAATGTGGTGTAGCGTATATGGACTAGTCCGCACGCAGTGACACCTCCTTGATGAAACTGAAGAACTGAATTTGTAAGACTGCTTCACAGTCACAGCATGATAAGGCGTTAAAACGCCCACTTTTGAAAAATTAAACGTCAAGCAAATGCTGGTGCGAAGTCGGTCTGGTGCCTTCAGGATATGTAATGCTGGGTATATTAGGCATCGTCTTCACGTTAGTATCTTTCAAATTCTAACGACATTCAAACAAATTATTTAGAATGTTAGAATGGTTGTACATAGGCCCACAGTGGGTTTTGTTGACAGGTCGTGAGGAGTAGTAGGAGTAGTATGATGATGATTGACGATGATGATGCTGCTGCTGTTGCTGCTGCTGCTGCTGCTGATAATGATGATGATTGTGATGAGTTAACTCAAGGTAAGAAACTTTGTGATATATAGCTTGAATGTGCAGACGTGATCAACCATAAAAATATCTGCAGCATTTTGCGACACAAAAAAGAGGCAACTCATATGTATTGTTGCACTGGACTTGTTGATAATGATAGATTCATCTTTTGTAATCTGGAAAAAAAAAAGGCACCATGCAACATCTTTTGTAATCTGGTCTGTTTTCATGTGCTTTTGGAGCTAAAGAAAATCTGAAAGATAAAAGAACTTCATGAAAGGTTGTTGTTTGATGTTGAACTTGCGTTAATCAACATTTGAGACCAGACAAGTGGTACTTGGCCAGTTCATTTGAAATGAAGGGTTAACCAAATAAAAAACGTGATCACATGCATTTTTTTGCTGAATTGAGGGAGGATTCGATTCTATTTGATTATATATTAATGTACAAGTATATTGGAAATCTATTGCCATGAATTTTTTTAAAAGAATGGTTCATCATGTTAAAATTCATCTTGTTGTCACATGAGGTACAATTTCTAAAAGGTTAACAAGAATGAATATAAACCCTACAGCTGCGGAAAAATGGTAGGCTTTGCAGAATCTCAGCTGAAAGACTGTGGGTTTGAGTCCCATCAAGACCATTTATTTCTGGGACTTTTCAGCCTCGACCAGCTCCTACTCTGAGTGGAGTTTGCTAAAGGCTAAAATTTTCCAAACCAACACAGCTGATATCTGTATCTCTCGTGTCTGGTACGCACCAAGATTATGAAAGTAAGCGTATAATATGGTCCTCTTATGTGGTCTAAGACCAGAATGAAAATCTGTAGCACTATCTTAGTGATCTTCATCGATCAGCATAAATTTAAAATTTCTCGCTATCCGTTGCCCTTCATGCCCTGGTTTCATGATGATATCAGTTTCATTGACCTCTCCACATTTATGCCCTCGGTGGGGTTCTGTTGGGGTCACCAGTATCAGCAAATTCGTGGGGACTATCAGTCCAACTGTCAATGGTCGGACGCAGTGGCTCCCTATGGAAGGAGAGCTCATTCACACTGGCTCTGCGACTAAGCAATTACTGTCGTCAGTAGGGCTTAGAAAGCGGTGTCCTGGATTAGGATGTTGGATTAGAACAGGCGCCACTGAACACGAACTGACTCGGCAGCAGTGCAGCGTCTCCTCTGGTGAGTTGCCTCATCACAACTTGACATGGACTGCTCCCTGTGGATCGCCGTCGGTGTCACAGGATGAGGCACTACATCAGTGGCATGGGGGGGTAGGGGGGAGGGCCAGAATGGGGCGAGGGTTCAAAGCCACTGAAGTGGCACAGATGATAATACAGAAAAAAATATGATACAACTTGCATTTACACCAGAGGGCTCCCAGGTCTACTGTGTTATATCTGCATAGTGACCAAGGTGGTGGTGCTTTTCTTTTTACTTTTTTTTTTTCACATCTTCTGAGAGTAATGTCAGTATAGCAAAACTAAGAAAGTATCCAGTCTGTAATGATTTACATGTTTTGAAAATATACCATATTCATTTATTAATCAGTATTATACAGATAGTCATGAGATGTCATCTTCAGTCAGGTCCAGCATGATTGTTGCCTGCTGTTTTAATGTTCACTTTCATCATTACCCAGTCGACCACCAAAGCCTTTTCCAGGCACCAGCCACTCTGCTTAATTCATTATCCTGAGTTTAAAAAAAAAAAAAAAAAAACATTTAAATACAAATAATATACAGGAAGCAGGGGAAGTGGAAAGGTAGGGGGCACAGGGAGGAGAGAGGGGGCAAGGGGGAGGTCATATGGGCAAATAGACAACGAACAATGGACAGCTAATGTCCAGTTTGGACAATACCTACAATCTCACTACCAAGTTGCCAGATTTCAACATCAGGCTGGTTTGTTATAAATTGCAAGGACTAAAAACTTTACAGACTTTAAATAAAGAATGAACATGGGTAGATGAATCTAAAAAATAATGATGGACATAAAAAGAATGATCAGAAAGACAACGACAACAACAACAACACAGAGTGACCAAAAAGGGATAATTACTGACACAGAATTTCAGAATTTGCAGATACAATTCATACTGAGGGGTTCTCTGACCTTCCAACGTGTGCTAAATGGTCACCACAACACTCCGGTCTTCAGTGCAAAAGCAGATGCTTAGCCGTGTCCTCCTAAGTCTCCAGTTGCATGCTAGGTATGATTTTCCCCATTTTCATGATGACAGTGATATCAACATGGATTGCTAGAGACAGGAGGGAGTTCTTCAGTTTTCTTTCCCAGAAATACTTTTTTTACAATCTGAAATCCTCTTTCTTTATGTTCTTGAATGTTGGGTTTTTTTTTTTTTTTTTTTTTGTCTAATCTCTTTTCAGACAAAAAAATGTTCTCTGGCAAAGAAAAAAAAAATGAAAGAACTGAAAATACTGAAAGTCCAGTAGGCTGTTTGGATCTTGGCCTGTTGATGCAGTACACATTATCTGAATCCACTGTTCCAGCATTATATATCCAGAGCGTGTGGCAAACTATGTGGACTGTCAGCTGCGAATGATTCATACTGTCCTTGTATTAGATTTGACAGTAACTTTTTTTCCAACTGTTTCTAGATCCTTCACACACACTGCTGAATGCTTCACAGTGCACCACATTTCTTGTAAGCTTACGAACATTTCTGGGAAAGCATACCCACAGACCTCTCTAGATTTCTCTTTTTCCCCTCCTTTCTACCAGTTCAAACCTTTCAGGGGGGGGGGGGGGATTGATATATATATATATATATATATATATTTTTTTTTTTAACTCATCTTCCGGGTTTTGTTATGCAAGGAGGGGAGGGGTGGGGGTGGGGGGGGGGGGGGGGGAACTCAGGTACTAACAAGTTTTGCATGTGTACATATTTAAACCTAACAGATTGTAAAACTTCAGCTGCTTTCTACCATCATGCATTGCTGGGATTTGAACCTGTAACACTAAGTACTCAACTATTTTGATGTCAAACTAGAAATGTTACATACATGCATATGCAAATGCATACACACATATAATACATGTAGATTCAGACATATTCATTATAAATGTGTGGCCAGAAATGTGTTTTGTCACTAGACATAATTATACATACATACATACATAGAAATCTGTGGCCAAAAGTGCGTTGTGCCAGAATCAATTTTATTGTCTATTTCCATAAACAGACAAACCAAAATAATAATACATCCATTCATGATAACCACGCAAAAAAAAGATTGATTGGACAGCATTCTTACAGCAAACGCCAAACTCTGAATACAAGCAGTTTAATCGAAGGTTTTTAACTCAGCAGAACTTTAACGATTGAATAATGCCAAAAACTGCTTGGTCCATTTTCCTGGATATGAAACTCTAACGTTTAACTCTATATATCCAAGATAAATAAAAACGACCAAAGCAAAAACCCCAACAATATGTGTATCCCTCACTATGTACACCTTCTTCAAAGTAATTAAAGCCTCTTCTGCATAAAGACATCATGCTTATGTTTTCCTCGCAAATTCAGCTTTTTGATTGCAATATGCTGCATTGTTAATGATCTTCAGAATTCTGGTCAACATCTCTAGCTGGTTTTGTTTACTATTAGTGCTTGCAATCCATTCGCATAATAGTTTGTCAAGGAAACTGGAAGTGTTTGAGGGAAAAAAGGCCAAGCTATGTTTCAGCTGCAATGAATGTGGTGATCTCTTCATCTGAAGGCAAGCATAGTGATCGACATCAGTCAAAATTTTAGCATTACGTACATGCTGTATTACAACCCGGAAATTCCAAGGACAACTCTTTTTCTTCTGTAGGTGGTTATGTGCATGACACAGAGGGATCTTAGTACTGATCATGAGCCATATGCTGAGATCAGGCATGTTTCAGAGGTGTACTGATCCTGTTATGAAGCCAACATGCAAACTTTTGTTAGGAAAGATTCTTTGTTTGCCTTAACATGATCTGTGTTACACCGAGACCTTGGCCAGCAATGACCATCGGTCACATTTAATTATGTTAGTGCTGTGTTAAAGCAAAAAAAACATTTTAGCATTTGCCAGAATAAAAGTGGTGTGTATGATGATATGTGCTAGGATCTGATTTCCACATCTCCTTTCTGTCAAACATATGGGAAAAGTAAGTTTTATTTGTCCTTGTGTATTTACTGTTTCTTGTCCTCTTTATGCAGTTGACCTTTACACTAATGGAACTCTGGGGGCAAGCAAATAGAAAGTTTGGGTATACATCTGTAACCGAAGATTGCAGCTCGGAACTTTGAGCAGCATCTGGCTCTGAAAGATTTTTTTTTTTTCTTTATGTAAGCCTTTGCACAAAAAAACTTGCACATCTTCTATCATAACATCCTGTCACTTTTCTCCCTTTGTGAATTATTCATATGGTGGTGAATAACATACGTCATTTGTTTTCCTCTTTTATTCCTCAGTTCTCCTGTACTATTCAGAACTTCAGTTTAGGGATACATCTTTCATCCTGACCCACTTGTCCACTTCAAATACATGCTGTATCCATGGAAGAAAGTTTTTTCTCTTTTTTTTTTTCATTTTGTGGTGGGAAAAAAAAAGCTGATTTTCAAACTAGCCAGGAACACTTCCTGTTAATATGGAATTCTTAATATGCATTCAAATACATATGGCACAATAGGTTTCAGATTAAGTGAATTAATAGCTCATGGACTGATCTTGTCTGGACCACAATGTCTCCATCCAAGAGGGACTTGGGACTTGAATCACAGAGAATTCTTATCCAAATGGACACTTTAACTCTCAACAGTTTTTCAGATTTTTGCATTTTGCATGACAGATGTTATTTTTTCATAACATTCTGTGCATTATTTCTAAAATGATAAAATTTTTGTGATGAACGTGTTTATTTCAGGTTTTCTGGCGATATATTGCTTCAGATAACACAAATGTTGTTTCAAATTCCATAATTCTGGGAAGAAAACTGTCATCACTGGTGATCAAAATTCAAGGGAAAGAACTGAAGAGAGTTAATGGTTTCAGCATTCCACATCAGCATGTCACATCTTCCTTTGTCAAATCTGTTGCAACTGTCTTACAGCGATACATCCCACAGTGTTTTGCTGTGTAAAAATTATAACACTTTCCTTTTCGCAAATCACACTGGCATGGTGCTGTCATGTAAATTCAGAATTGCAAGTTTGAAAACTGCACAACTTTTTATTTCTTCCAAAGTCCCAAAATAACATTCAACAGTCTTCAACAACAGTCAAAATGAACTTTGGTCAATGTAAAACAAAGAATCCTTGCCAAGTCTCAACAGTGATGCCTTTGCACTCTTGGAAAAGCATAAGATTAAGAGTAACACCACCACCAAAAACTATGTGACACTTGCATCAAAAACGTAATTCACAAAACAAAAGACATATGTGCATAAGCATATAAAATTCATTAAAATGTTTAAACAAAACCAAAACCTAACCAAAACAAAAAACAGCAGCCTATCATTTGACCTAAGTTTTCTGTGCGTAGATGAATATTGCTGCAGTACCCTAAATTTTCTTGAGTGTTCAATAATGACATTGAGACAGTCTCTATGTTTTCCGTCAGCCTGGGGGGTGTTTTTGATGCTGTCTCCACTGTCCTATCTCCTCCCACACGTTGACACATTTTCCACCAGCTTCCTCCTAGATCCTCTGAGGGACAACTAACTTTCGCCAACCTGTTCTATTACATTGCAGTACAGGCTACACCTGAAAACAGGTAAAACATCCTACTTTGGTATCAGTGTTAGTCTTCAAACGGCTAATTGTCTTGGTGCTGCATGACAGAATCAGCAGTACTTGTCAACAACATTTTTCATGTGGATCTAAAGAGAACTATCATCATTATTCTGAGACCACCAACTTTCACAAAACCTTTATGCATACACTCAAATGTGAACACTTTTAATTCTGTGCACAGAACAGAGAACATTGTATATACTGGTAAATATGGAATAATTGACTGTAAAATACAGCCAAAACAAGGCTCTCTCTTGGGCAGTCTAACATTTTCAGTTGAAAATGATGTTGAAAAGTATGCAGTGATGAGCACCGAGTATTCCAATGTCATAACCGTCCACAGTTAATCCAGTTTTCTCCCTATCAACTCAGAAAACTGTGCAGACTTAATGACAAATGTTGAATTATTACTCTTTTCAGTGAGATAGAAAAAATATATCCAAAAGAACGCACAGAGAAAAAACAAAAAGGGGATATGTACAAACATATTTTCTGAACTTTTGTTGTTGAGCTGTTCTTGAAACTACTGGACAATACATGCGCAGTTAACACTGCCTACTGATGCGTAAGTATGAGTGAATGCAGATCATTAATGAATGCAAGTGTGCAGCTGCAGCTTCCCATAATTCTCAGTACACTGAAATATAAGGCAAGACACTCAAGTTTTGCTATGAAATACAGCCACCTGCCAAGACATTCAGACTGTTTTAACCTCAGTGTAGCTACTGTTTCTTTATGTCAAAACTTTTCAACGTTTCTTCAAATGCGTGAAGCAGAATGTCATAGCAGCATGTGGTAAAAAAAAACAGTAAAGCAAATTTCATATTGTAATATTCAACTTCCATACATATTTTATTCAGTAATGAGCAGCTTTCAAGTACCAATTTTGGCTTTTTTTTTTTGCAGGAAAAAAATGCTGTTCAAAGGTTAGCATGTTTTGATTTCTTTCACTGTATAAAACCATATAGCAGCATACATTCATGCCAGTTTTGATCCATCAAGTTTTGATCAATATCTTTTCTACACTACACTTTTTTTTTTCCTTTAAACAGATTTGCAATAATGAATAGTACATAAATATATTGCCATATCATTGTTACATACCAGTTTGTCCTCAATGTCTTCATACACCATGACAACTCATTTTTGAAAGTCTAAGCAGAACCTTTCTTTTCTTCTCTTTTAGATCAACCATACAACAAAAACTTTCATCGAGACAAAATAAAGAAGACACTTTCCAAATCACTTAAGATGAGTTCAGCAATTTCTCTGTCCACAGTTGATAACAAAGAAGAGTATGTCTTGGAAGATCAAAAGCTACCCAAATCTCAAATTTTAACAATACACATCGTCCAACTGTTATTAAGCTTCAAAATGACTGGATATGACTCGTTCCGTTTCATTCCATGGGGGAATGGTCACAAATTATCAATGTTCTGAAATGAAGGCTACAGGAGTCTTTGCAGCATAATCCTTGACCTGAATTTAATAATGCAAAACCATCTGATGTCATGCTTAAGCTCTTTATTTTCTTTGAAAAGAGGGGAAGAAGAACATGTCTTCTTCTGAATCATCAAACCACAACCAGAGTGGTGCAAGCATGGATGTGTATGTTGACTATATCAATGATGGACATCCATCAAAGGTTATTATAATCAACAACATCACTACTACCTAGAAGAGATAGACACTTGCTGTCATCATATTGTTTGCACATGCTCAACATTACCTGTTGGGACATGTTTGTCAAACATGACTGATTGATACACAGTTCACCTGAGAAATTAGGAGGAAATTGGCAAGAGTCTGAAAATAGTTGTAATGAAAAAGTACAAAAATTATTTTCCTGTTTTCAGACTTTTTGTGGCTATCTAATCTACTGAGGTGTATATAATAAGCAGCAACGTTTTAATGATCCCTGTGTTATTTGAAAATACCTGAATCTGAAAGCAAGTCTCCCATTTTCAATACCAACATCTCAGAATAGAAACACTGTTCAAACCTAGCCTGTGTGATCTAAGATAAAGTCATGTAATTCTGTCAGAATAGTACACCTTCGAGTTCAAACTTACCACTTCATGTAATTTATTAATGTCAGGATCAGTCATGAAATTATGTTACTTCCATATTCATTCATATCTTTTGATTCAAATCTATCAAATCATTTCATACACCCAGTCAAGAATGGCTTCATCTTTAAACTTTGTCCACATCACGTTCACTCCTGGTCAGATGCACATGTGTTACACCACCTCATTTAACTTGGAAAGCCTCTCATGATCAAACTGTGACCAAATGATTAGGTCAGTTTAGCAAAACATCATTATGCACTGCTTCATATCAGATTGTATACATCCTCCGCAACAGACCTAGTCTGTCTTACTGTAAAAAAAAAGAAAAAAATTGAATGAAAATAACATGTTTTTTCACAATAAAACAAAAAATAACAGAAAAGAAAGGACAAACTAGAAGGCAAGAGCAGCAAAATGTAATGTGAAACCAAAATGAATGGACTTTGGAAAGAAAAATGCACCCCGCTATTTACCACAATGAAAGGAAAGAAAAACACATCCCGCTATTTAAAGATACCAGATAACAACCAGTATCTGAGCAAATTAAATAACCATATTCAAAACAAACAAAACCAAACTTCTCAAAAGAAGTACTGAAAAAGTTGTTTAAACATTTGTACACAACCAAACTGAATTGAAACATTCTACTAGTAAATAAAAATAAATAAATAAATAAATAAAAAAATCTCAAGCATTTCCACTGATATTACACCTTTTAAACTATACCCAAATTTCCGTGAACCATTGTGGAATAAGCTGTCTACTAATCTATCTTCCCTCACAGAATGCAGCTTTGCAGCTTACAGACAACATGAAACATTCAATAGGAAACAAAAGATACGAAGAAAGAATTGCATCCAACAAGACAGAAAAGCATTCAGTAGCCACCAAAGGAAAAAAAAAAAAAAAAAAAAACTTTGCTGCATTACAACTCATCTTTTTTTCGCAGATCAAATGAAGTTAAAATGTTAAGCCGTTTCCCCAACTGTTCTTTCTTTTTATCACTGACCTTTCCTTTCCGTCTTTCAATTTTTCCACCCGCTCCATTTCTGTGGCGACAAATTCATCTCCTTTATCTATAATCTTTTTCATGGTTTTGATATACACATCTGCCGATTCCTTGTCTGCTTCCCTTGTTAAAGACTTGGCAGCATCCTCTGCCTTCTGAAGAACTGCCTGGCGTTTGTCTGGCTTGGCTTTGAAAAACTCACTGACCAGTCTGTCAAATTCCTCCAAACATGCAGGCAGTCCTAACCACAGACCTGCAAAATGCCAAAGATTCATAGTCAGTCTAGATTAGAGAGAGAAAAAAAAAATTGGCTGAAAAAAAACTTCATTTATAGTATCAGTCTTATCACATTCCAATTTATCCATCTCCAATACTGATGACTGCAACTCTGCACACTATCTTATCTGTTCTCTAAAAGGAAAAAAAAAAAAAAACCTTGAAGTCACTGAACTCATATATGACAATAAATCAAACATCAAATGCTAAACAAGTATGATATGGACAAATCTGTGCAAAAATACAAAGCTATGACAAACATGATTCCGAAGCATCAAAATTTTGCTATTTCAATTATTAGTTTTCTGTTACTGAAGATAAGCATTACTAAAACAAGATGCTGAAGACATTTAATTTGTCAGTACAACATGACTACTTTGTTTGTAAACAAGAAAAGTAGTAAGGAAAGTGTGAAACATCATACTTTCTAAACTCACATAAGAATACTTCTAATAGTCCTTTTGGTCACCGGGTTTTAAAAGACAGAGAATTCATCTGCCTGCAAAACACTTCTTTTGTGCAGTTCTTGGGGTTTCGTTTTTTTCTGTTGTTGTTGTTTTTTTTAAAGAAACTAGTTCTTGGGAAATAAGCATATCTTGGTTTAATGCCTTAAGTGTCCCTCTGGAAATGACATGGTGACAGTCACTAGATAATCAACTCGGTTTCAGAGCCTTTTAATATTTCAGAGCATCTAAGGTTGGCCTTTAGGTAAGTGACGGGGTGGACACATCTGTCTCAGTGTCTGGTGGACAAGCTGTAAAGGTTAGTTCCACCTGATGTATTGTAAGTGTTGAATTTTGGTCAGCTCTCCAACCCTGCACTTAACCTTTCTCTTATTCCAAGACAAACTGCAAATATCCATCAGCCACAACTTGGAAGAACACCAATGCATTGAAAACAAACAGCTCACGAGCAATCACCCTATAAATCCAGCAATCCTCCCTTGAAGGTGTGAGGAAAGAAAAAAGAAAGAAAGAAAACGAAATAAAGATAAAAATTACCAAGAATACATCTGGGCATTACAGCCAAGTCTGGTCAGCATATTCATCACATATACGGGAACAAAGTCTTTATTTCATTTCACATCATTCAACATGACTGGAGCTGAATAGAACACCTATGACAGAGTACAACTTATTGTTAGGAAGAGAACAACACAACCTTTTGGGCCCGCTGAACCAAATAAAACTTCATTGTTCTATTTTTCCATTATCCTGGTCCACCCCACCCACTATATGTCCTGTCTCCCATACCTACTCCCCCACCCTTCTGTACATTCTGTGTGTAAGACATTCTGTGTGTAAGGACCTAAGTTCACAAAAGACCAAATTGATTAAATTCAATGTTCTATCTTTCCTTCTTTCTTTTAAATGTATTCACTATTAAGACTATGATGCTTTCCTTCTCTTCCTGACAGAAAATGCATTATTAAGATACTGGAGTAACCTTTTTTTTTCACCAACTGTTCCCTCAAAATTACTCGTTCTGGGGTCACTTTTTATGCAATAAAAATCGACTAGACATCAATGTAAATAGCACATAAAACAATTTTGATAACATGTTCAGCATATAAAACAATTTTGACAACATGTTCAAATAAACTGTTTAAAACCTTTCACTTTAAACTTGGTAATTTAAAGAGTATTTTGTAAAATGCAATCTACAAAGATGCGTCAAGGAGCTATGAAACAGCCAGAGACTGGAACAGATGTTTTCACCAATACTTTAACATCAGAGTATTTTCTCACACACACACACCTCCTTTTTTTTTTTCTTTAATCATATTAATTAAAGGAATCTAACACCAAACTCCTTTTTGTATTTTTCATTTCAACTAAACAGGTTGAAATAGAAAAAAAAAAAAAAAAAAAAAAAAAAAAAGAAGGAAAAAAAAAAAAACATCAAAAGTATCCAAACTGTCTGTCACAGAATATGACAGAATATGAAACACAACCTAAAAAAAGTTATTCAAAATAAAGGGAAATTACCAATCATAGTGTAAAAGAAGCAACTACTAGGAAAGTAAGTCAACATTTCCTTACTTTTATCTCTCATCCTAGCACTTAAATGGGGGAGAAAAAAAAATTACGAACCCCACCAGTACCAATAAAATGAAATGTTGGATATAACTACCTGCACCGTTTGAGTTAATACCATAATGTTATCTGTGGGAATGTGTCTAGATTATTTCAGGTATAAACGTGGATGGTTCGTGATGCACTAAATTCAATATATTCAAGATCAAAGCAATTCTAAACGCTCAATAAGTGATCAAACTTCAACACTGCCTGGACATGCACTTTCTCTTAGGTGGAAAACACATGTATCTGCTTGTGATAATGTTGGAGGTATTATGTAGAAACAGCTCATCTTTTAAACACACTACAGTGCTGCATTACTCAGGAAAATAAACCTACCTGATTTCTCCATGATAAATCTCTTGATCTTGTCTGCGTTGGTAGCATCTCCACTATAAGAGATAGGGTCTTTGGTTCCTTTCAAAAACATCTTGTATACCGGGTAGTCTTCTTTTTTCACATTGAAGCGTTCAGCCAGATCTGCATTATCTTTGTCACCGTAATCTGCACAAATAAAAAATAACATTCAAACTGTGTTCCGCAAACATGTAGCGGGTGAAACAAGGACAAGTAAACAGTTCCTCCTTCATTAAAACAATGACTTAGCAAAGACTTACCCTAAAAAAAATTCTTTTTAAAATGGGGACAGGGGAGCGAGAGAGAGAGAGAGAAAAAAGGAATGAACATATTATATTATGAGATATTTGCATTGTCTCCATTGCGGTGGTGTGCGCAAATAAAAAAAAAATGACACTTACACAGACCTGCACTTAACTTGCCAAGGTCTGAACAAAAAGAACATAAGATTGCAAGGCACAGAATACCACTTGATTCATGTGATATGTCAAACTGAAAAAGAAAAAAAAAGTTTGTTTTTTTTTTCCCGAACAACTTCCTTGTTCATTCAGTTTAGATTATTCATATCATTTACAGACAAGCTGTCCTAGAGGGCCATATCAGTCATGTTAAACTGTCAAAATTAAAGATGTTTGTTCTGAAAAAATGACTGAATAAACCAGTTTATTGCAACATTATTGACGCAACCCACTTTGCCTCTCTCTATGCACTGAGAATACTACAGTCACAGAATATTCTCTCAGGACATCTGATTTTGGTCTGAAAAGAAGCTTTTCTTTTTCAGGTAACTACAAAAACAATAAATAAGTTTTCGCACTTTATCTAAGTAATTCTTAAGATTGATCTTTTTCCAGCTCAAAGTTGGCATTGCTTGCTTTAGTAGATCCCAAGGGTAGTTACAAAATACAGTGCTGAAGATCATCTAAGCAGGTTTCACATCAAATACAAATGGGAGTTAATCACATACTGAAATTGAAAATCATGTACAAGCAAAAAGTATAAGGTGTGAACACGAATCAGTTTTACAGTACAGGGTCTCATTACTGACAATGATTTCAGCTGAAGAGCTGAATGGGATGACAGTAAGCTAGCTAGAATGCATATACTTTTATGAAAAATGCTTTTCCCGTTACATGATTATTTCATCAGTCAACTAGTTAGAAAATGTCTAACATTTAGCTTGTAGGAAGTGAAATTCTGTTTCATTCTTGCAATTCCCTCTCCCTTCACCATTGGAGTGAAACATGAAGAAATAATGGAAGCTGGAATTAGGTAAAACTTGGCATGAGTAATCAAACTGACGCAGAAGACTGTGCTGGAAGTTTTGTTTTTCTAGCCACCTCAACCGTAAGCAGAAATTTCACCCGGAGTAACTGCAATTACTATTACTGCCGACTGGACGTCAACAGAGCAGTTTAACAGTAAGGTTTTTCCAAAGTGATATGTCATGGGTTTTCAGAGGCTGATGCTGCACTCTACAAAGTTTATGTTATGCAAAACTTGCACATGATAAGGAAACATTCAGCGATTGTTACTTAATCACTATCCGAAAGTCCAAATAGCACCACTTATCTCTGCATATCAAAATCAAATCTGTACGTGTTGTTAGCAAATACACCATGCCAATTGCAAACGAAGAATGTGCTGCCATTAAGCAGACCATGATCGACCCTTTACAGTTTATTATAAAAAAAAAAAAAAAAAAACCAACAAACAAACAAACATATTTAACAATCAATAGTGACACACACTGACAAAACACACACACACACACACACACTATACACACACACACATGTAAAGAAAGATTGATAAACAGATAAAAATAAAAAATAATAACAAAACTTATCAAATAAAGTCATTTTTTACAAAAAATAATAACATACTTATTTGAATGCAACATTCTTCTCCCCCCCCCCCCCCCCCCCCCCCCCCCCAATTTGTGTGGGGGTATAGAAACCCCTAAAAATTTGGTTTCAAAATGAAGCGAATGCAGGCGGAGACAGAAACAAGAAACCCCCCAGATCTGACTTTGGTGCATGAAAATCCTTACATTTGAAATTATGTGAAACCCAATCTATGTAACAAAGGTTTTTTAACTTAAAATGTAAACTCACTAGTGATCTTTTATCTGAGAATAGGCCGTAATCTCTAACGTTCATTTGATGACGTGAACACACAGTCTCAAAGACATCTACCTGCAATCTGAACCTCGGCAATGAGCAGATCGGGCTGAGAAATGGCTGCCTCCGCCACCTTCTTGAACTGGTCCTGCTTCTCTCCATAGGGGTAAGTCTCGTCAAATTTCACCAGCACAGCACGATGCTTCTCCACAATCTGAGCAACACATATACACAAACCCAGGGTAAAGAACTGTCCACAGGAATGGCAAATAGAGCATGGGGAATGAAGGAATGATGGTCTATCAATCAGTCTCAATCAGTCTAGTTTGGGGACAAAGTAAAATGGGAAGGAGAAAGGGGAAGGCGGGGGGCAGCATTGTTGCAGATCAAGTTTAATTGAAGTAAATTATACACAAAGATTTTTAAAAAGAGAAAAAAAAGTCAAATGTACAAACTTCCTAAAGAGGGGAAAATCGTGTACGCTATTATGATGACATATGGAGCATTGATTCAGCTACAGGTCTTGTCACATGACAGTGAAGTCTGCTGAGGGCATACAGCTTTGCTGCTGTTTCACATAAGATCATGTGCATTTTATGTGTCTATCCCCTCTCATCTCCCTTGGGCCTTTGTGAAGTTTGTCAACCCTTGCATTCTCACCACACAATAAGACAGCCTCTGAATCTATTTTGAACACACTGTCTATCAAAACCCACACAAGGCATTAAGATACCATTAATCCACAGCCTAAAGAATAACCTTGTTCGTCAAACAGTCTGGTGTAGCTTAAACTTCAGAGACTAAGATAAGTGGAATGAAACACCTTTCTTTGTGGGAAAAAAAGTGTTAAAAGCTCTGTCAAATAATCATTCACAGGATTAATATTCTTTTACCAAACTGAACTGGGCAAAAGATCTGGAATGAAGTGGAGGAAAATGATCATTACAACTACAAGACATGAAGATCCAAATATTGGTTCATTTTGTCTGTTGTTGTTGTGTGTGTATGGGCAGGGTATATATGCAAGCTTAGAAAATCTTTTTTTGAGGAAGTTTCTCTATGTGTTATATATGCCTGGTGTTCATGCTAGATGAACTGATGCTGTAAGCAGCATTCCTGTGGAAGTACGGGTGTGTCATTTTCTTACCATGGGAGGAAAAGTAATCTTTTTTATTTGTTCATGTTATTCACTACATCGTGTATCCCTACATCTGAAAAAAAAAAAAAAAAAAAAACAGGTTTCTGTTCTACTGTGGTTTCAATTTGACAGTGGTCAAGATAAAAAGAGCTAAGCTAAGCAAGTCTTGAATAAATGTTGCTGAGTGCATTTGTCAAGGACAGGATATAAGGGCAAGTTTGGAACATCCTTTATTGAGAATGTTTCCTTATCTATCCTGTGTGCCTTGTGCTTTATGCTTGCACTTGAGCTGGTTCAGTTGTACCATAAGCAGCTGCTGTTAGAAGTAATGGACATGCAACTGTCTCATCATAATGACAAAAGTTATCTTACTTTGTTACTTTTTATGATTTACATCACCACATTTATTTCAAGATTTCCTTTCCAATTACATAATTAATTAATTCCTAAAGCAGGAATATAGCTACAATGAAGATTTTTTTTTTTTTAAGTCACACAAGCAAAAATCTCACCAATGATGAACCAGGGTTCTAGCCAAGGAAAGAAGGAAGTAAAAAAAAAAAAAGAAAGAAAAAAAAAAGAAAAAGAAAAAAGAATGAAATCAGAACTCTGAAAACCATGTTGCAGCAGAGTCAAAATACATGTATGGAATATTCTAGAAAGTTCAGGAACTCTAACACAGCATAGCTAATCGAATGCATGGAAGATTCCAGAAAAGTTCTGAGCCATAATGTTGGACAGCGAATGAAAAGGGATGGAACACTTTTACTAGAAGCTTGAAAATTACAACATAGCACAGACTACCAAAATGCTTGAAATATTTCCAGGAACCTTTTCAAACTGTCAAAGCTTCTTGCACATCTGAGAAAATTCTGAAACTCTATGCAAAAAAAACCCCAAAAAAAAAAACCAACAACAAACAAACTAACCATGTACATCTGTCCTCTAAATATCTAAGAAATAAACTTCATGTTGAATAGTTCTTTAAAAATTTACAGCAAAGCTTCTACAGAAATCATAAATTATACAAGACAAACCTGATCTGTTTGTAATTCATGTACATGGGCATGCATGGAAGCTGTGTGTGTGTGTGTGTGTGTGTGTGTGTGTGTGTGTGTGTGTGTGTGTGTGTGTGTGCACGTGCGCACGCATGCACGCGTGTGTGTGTATATATATACACTAATCCACGCACACAAACAGCACTTAAAACGATATTCGGGTAATATTCATCAAAGCAAGATGGGCTCATTCTAAAACTAACGATACTTTACCTGCCATTGTTTATCTGTAAGCCATAATTAATTACCCTCTTTTCCGTTTAGCAGTTGACAAGGAATATGATAAGCCGACACATCATTCTGAGCTTTTAACAATATGTCTGGTTTATCTTGATCAGTAGAGAGAATGTTCCTCACAGCCCAGCCGACCACAACGACCTGGACCAGCTTTTTTTCTTTACTAACACTTTTGTATTATCTCAGTTCATTATTACTGTAATTGATATAACTGTCTCATTTACCTTACACATGAGACAGCATGCAGCTGATCAAATAACAGGTTTTGATTTATCTGTGAGTATACAGAGCAGGCAGCTGATCAAAATTTCAAGTTTTGTTTCTCGCCTTTCTTGATTCCATGTGCTGGCCATTTCACCAAAGTGACTGGTCCTCACCTAGTTCTTAGCCTACACACGTTGATGGTTCGTTTACAAATTTCTTGCTGAGAGTGACTTAAGAAAAAAGGAATGTGGTGACTGTTGCCTCATTGAACAAGAACTTTAGGTGAAAGGCAGATACAAAAGACAGAACAGTTAAGATTAGAAGAATAAGTGTGTACATGCAAGATCCTGGTGTTAGAAGGGAGAAATACTTCACAGTCACAAATCACACTTCAATTTTGGTTTCTTTTCTGGCTGCTTCTCTCTCTCAGCAGACTGATGAACTGGCATCTCTCTCAACTCTCTCTGTCTCTGATCCCCCCCCCCCCCCCCCCCCCCCCCCCCCCCCCCCCCCCCCCCCCCCCCCCCCCCCCCCCCCCCTTTTTCTTCCTTTACTTTGTTAAACTTTCAGCCATTTCTCAAGATAAACTGGTGACATTATTTCTTTTATATGAACAAAACTGGACAAAACCTGTAAACTTGTAAAGGTGACAGGGTTTGATGAAATTTCAGTTACAAAAATTCTCTTCAACAGATTACAGAAGTTGCAAAATGCAAATAAACACACAAAACAATGTGTAAAGCATCACACATTTTGTCATCAAACTGCTACTACCCAGGGAGTACTGTTGTGTGCATTTTTTTGTTTGCTACTTGTAATGTCTGAAGAAGACATACTTGTCAAAAATGTACTCCTTTGTTTTGTACTATAGATGAAATCTGCTTTACTTTGCATTTTATTTTGTGTGTTTATTTTTATTTCATTGTTGGTTTTTTGTTGTTGTTTTTTAAGTGATACTGCAGTTTGTTTCACTTTCTCGGAAGACAAATGCATTCAGCTTTGATGCTCAGTTTTGTTTCACTTTCAGTTAATAAAACACTCCCGCCACACTTTTACAGAGTTATCCAGCCTACAATATAGCATTTTTAAAGTCTGAGTGAATGTCACTGGCACACTGAAAAAATCACAGGCAGACTGAAAATCACAGGTGTGAATCTGAGCTCCAATACATGAAAAATACATGAAAAGTACATAACATGAAGACCTAGTCTCATGTACATTATAAACTTTTTTTTCTCTTTTTAATTTGTTCAGAAAAAATATTCCTCCAGTACCTCTCCAGTTACTTAAACATATGGTATGAAATTTTTAAAAAGTTCAACCAGCATGCTCCTCTTTTCCTTTTCACTTGAATCACAGCACATGGCCACAACCACTAAATCTGATCAGTTTGCCACAGAGACAGATCTATTTTAAGTGACTGCAATCAAAAGAGCGATCTTGAACAGACAAATGCTGCAGGTTGAGCAAGAGGAAGCAGGAAAACATAACAGTACTGGACAATTACCTTCCTGATCCACTCTTTATATAATGATGTCCACACATCAAGTTATCTTCTGGCCCAGCTGACACTAGAAATTACTGGCAAAAGTACACAGCTGCTTGTCTCCCACATTATCAAACACTGCTTGAAACAATAAATTTGTTAGTAACGTTACTGAGTAGCCTTTCTTTTTCTTAACACCGATTTCTTGTTACTAAGCTTACTATTCTTCTACTTCAATTCATCACCATGTCTTTCATTCAGAATATTCCAAAGGCATTCACAGAACAGATGTTTCAACTTCACAGATCAGTGTACAAGACCACATAAATCATTTAAAACCTGCTTTTCAGTACACTTCCTGCACAGTTAGAATTTGGGGCAACCCTAGGTTTTGGAGATTACCAACTTACATCACTTGATAGTCTTGAAATATGACCGGGTCTTCTCTCTGTAAGTTAACAGTCAATTTTGCAGAGACTCTGAGAAAGCTCAACAACAGCCTATTGAATATGCAGTGATCATGCTATAGATTTTCCCAGCCAGTTCTGGCCTCAAGCGTCACCATGTGTTGAAAAGACAATCAGTATCAGCAAAATCTTGTCAATGCTGAACACAGTAACCCCCTAACACAGAGAAAAAGAACTGTGAGATCTCAGACAGTCTAAACTGATGATGCACACAATAACAGCTATGAAAAGAATCCAACCTACTTTCACTAGTTCATCTACATGTTTACTTTCACTAGTTCTTCTACATGGTGAATGAAAAGAAAGAAGCATTAAACCTTGTTTCTTTATCATGTCGTCGCTGGCCAGCTAAATTATCTAAATCATATGAAATTAAAGCCCTGCATCACCCATCCTTTAACCTCAGACACTATGACATTCATGTCTTCAGGCAAAATCCTGAACTGAAAGTTTTGACACTGTAACTTTGTGAAAATTGTGCTGCCTTTATCTGACAACATACAATCACCACACTGCCTAGAACTTCTGTAACATCACGTCACAAATGCAAACACATGACAGAGAGCTCTACAGTCATCACAGAAGGAAGAACAGGAAACAATTTTGATGTCTCAGTCAGTCAATGCAACTATATTGATCATACATGGATTAGAAAAGAAAAAAAACACACTTCAGTATGATGCAGTCATGCAAAGTTTTGCAAATGATTGGTACAGGCAGCTTGGTATCTTCAAGTTTACTTGCCCACTATTTTCACAACAGAAATTTATTTCATTCACTGTGACAGCTTCCTGCACAGATTGATAGACATAAAAATAGGATTATAGAAAACAAATTGACCATAACACCAATCATCATCCACACATCTTTATTTTCTTTCTCTCTTAGCAAGCATTCAGCAGCACTAAAATCCACCAGGTCCATCTTCATCTTCTTAGTAAGCATTCAGCAGCACTAAAATCCACCAGGTCCATGGCGCAATTATCCAATTTTTCCAGTTGTAGTAGCAGTAGTGGTAGGGGCTGACTTCAGTCGAGGCTGTACAGCCTATATATGTATATGCTCCATCCTTTTATATTGTAGTTTTAACTGGTATATTTTGGACTGTGCATAAAAATTATCTTTCATCATAATCATAACATTTTTCATCAAATTTGGCTTGAGTGTCAATAGGACCTTTGAAGGAGTTCACACTTTGTGCATGCTTTACTTCATATGGTAATGAGTTCCAATTTTCAATCATTCTCTGACTGAAGGTGTAAAGTCTGCAGTTTGTTGAGCAATGTTGTTTGAAAAGTTTACCCTCTGAATTTCTTGTTTTGTTATAGTCTTATACCAAGAGAACTTAAATAGTTTGTCCTTATCTACTTCTTCAGTACTGTGAAAAATCTTATACATTTCAATTAAATCCCCTCTTATTCTTCTTCCTTTCACTGAATGTAGTCTTAAATATTTTAGCCTTTCTTTATGCTCCATCTTCAAACATTCTTTAATCAACTTTGTAGCACAACTTTGAACTCCTTCCAGCACTAGGGACTGTCGCTTTAAGAATGGGGACCAAGTCACATTTCCACACTCCAGGTGGGGCCTCACTAAGGCTTTGTACCATTTTTCAAACTGTTTCTCTGGTTAAGTATCTAAATGTTCTTGATTATTTCAACTATCTTGTTTGCTTTTTTTACAGTTCCTTCTACCTGTGGGTCGAACGATAATTGGTCATCGAAAACAACTCCCAGGTCCTTTTCTTGGGTACATGCATGAATATTTTGCGACTTATAATCCAATTTCTTTAATATATACACATTAAAATATATGTTCCATGTATCTGTCCGGGTTTGTAGTTTATGTAAGTCATTTTGTATTTCAGTACTACTTTGTACACTATTGTATATTTTACTTTTTTTTTTAGTATCATCAGCAAATATTTCGCAAGTTGATTCAATACATTTGGGAGATCATTTATGAAAACAGTAAAGGGTACCAGGCCAAGGATGCTTCCTTGGGGGATTCCACTTGATACCTCAGCTACAGATGACTTTCCTTCCCCAATACGAACCCACAGTTTGGGTAGTGTAGAAAGTGTTGTACCCAAAGGAGTACATTGTCTGTGATCCCATACCCTTTCAATTTCGTCAATAGCCTTCTATGTGGTGCAGAGTAGAACGCCTTTCGGAAATCAAGATATATGACATTAAAGGAACTTTATTATCCAATAACTGTGTAAAAAATCCTCCATAACTTCTAGTAGTTGAGTAATACAAGAATGTTTATGTCTAAAACAGTAAAAGCATGCTGGCACGGGGTATAAATATGATTAATCGTTAGATGCCTAACAACAGTGTCCCTTATAAAGCTCTTAATAACTTGCAAGCTATACAGGTAAGACTAACTGGTCTATAGTTACTAGGATTAGATTTGGATCCTTTCTTAAATATGGCTGCAACTTCTGCTGCCTTTTCCAATCATCTGGTAGGATTCCTGTTTCTAAAGTACTGTTATACAAGATACATAAGGGAAGTGATAGCTCCTTACAGAATTTTTTAAGTACTCTAGGCGTGTGTACCATCTGGCTCCTGTGCCTATTTGGGTTCAGATTTTTTAGTTTCTCCTCAACCACAATGGGATTGACTCTCATGACAATGAAACTTCATCTGACTTCTCGCATTCTTGTAAAATAGGTACATTAGTAATGGGGGCCGGAGTAATTCAGTCTGTAGAGCACCGGCCTCGTGATCCTGGGGTGCGAGTTCGAATTTCGGTACAAGGGGATTTTTCCCTCAGAGCTAACATTGGTTCTGACTCCATTCCCCATACATCCTTCAAATTAGACTATAAACCGAGGTTCCCTGTGTGAATGCACGCACAACATCTTGCACACAGGTAAAATCCCATCACCAACTTTCGGACGAGAAGGCCAGTTTGGCCGTTGGTATGGATGACACGTTACACATAGCATGCACCTTCCCTTAAGATGGAGTATGGCTGCCTTAGTGGCGGGATGAAAAACAGTCATACACACAAAACTCCACTGCCTATCTATACAGGCAGTGTCTGCAGGAGTATCAGCCTGCATACACAGAAAGAAAGAAAAGAAAAGGTGCATTAGTATTAGTATTTCTGCTTTATCTATATCTGTGACAGCCATTTCCCCACTGTTCTTTTTGATCTTCTGTGTTATTAGATACTACTTTACTAGCATTCCTCCAGGTCCAAATATATCATGGTCCAGACAGACAGGTATTGATATTTGTAATTACAAAGGTTAACATTCATACTCAAAAGATGATGAGGCATATATACACAAGTTTTCCCCCTTTGGAGAAGATTATCTCTTGACAGAAAGAAGGCTCATTCACCAAGTTTCTTTCCGACAACAGATCAAGCATAAGCTAATCTAAATACTGGCTCAATGATTATCTACTCTTACCGGAATATGTGTGGATCTTGCATGGATAACACTAAGTGGGGATATTGAACCAATGGGTATTTGGGCTTCACAAATTTCCCCCCAGTAAGAGAAGATAATCTGTTGATGGAAAGCAGCTTTCCCAACAATTCGTTGAGTTTCTGTCAATAGATTATCTTCTCTTACGGGGGTAATTGTGGATATTGCTGCAGGTTCTGAGTTGGAAGATAATGGAATTTAAAAAACGGATAGCTGTAACCGACAAGTATAATAATCCAACTCTCCTGCACCCGGCTCAAACTGGATAAGCGAACTAGGGTTTCGTCTGCAAGAAATGGCATTGTGATTGTCACCAACATGAAGGTAATGAAGCACACTCAATAGAAGCGCATCTCAACAATGAATTTCATCAATACCTTATCAAACACCCCGGAATTGAGATTCACTGATCCCTTGACGATTTCTCCATCAATGCGGTCAAAGATGAGTGGAAAAAGAGCACAGAGAACCGCAACAACGCGTCTGCCTGCCATGCTTGTCGTCTAATGATGTGGCCCAATGAATGCCTGTGTATGATCTCTGCCGGAAGTACTTTTACGTGATTCCACGTTCGCTTTGTTCTATTGGCTGATTTGTAAGAGACGTGTTTTGACAGGAAGAAGGAACACGGTTGTTCTACTTTCGTCTTTCCAGTTATGTCAACCACATCGACATAGGTTTGTTTTGAAGGGAATGAAAGGTCTATTGTTTTGAGAGGATTGAACGTTCCAAAGCATTTTCTGTTTGCTTAGCAAGAATTCAGGATTACCTTCCCATAAGTCACAGGCCATTGCTATAGAACCTTGAAGTAGACCTGAACTCGACACTCGGAGCCTTGGTGTGACTGATACTAGTGACAGCAATACTAACTCACACTGTCACAGCTGGCACGCTCACACACACACACACACACACACACACACATGATTGCAGGCGTTTTAAAGTTTGGGGAGGTGGCGCACTTTTTGACACCCACTCGCCTTCAACTAGAAGTAAAAACCGCGAAGACGGCTCCCCAGCCTCCGTACGTTCCACCCGTGTTACAAATGGGTTCAGTGTAAAAAAAAAAAAAAAAAAAATTGCGTTTAGTGCAGAGAGTTTATGCCGATGAGTGATGGTCATGACATGGAAAAGACTGTATGAGAAGTCGTGGAATTGCCTCAAATCCTGATCCTGATCCTGAAAGAAGGCAGTCTGGCAAAACTGCAGGCATGAACAGGTCTAAAGTTTACAACCCCCTTTTTTCCCAGTGTATTCAGAAATCAGCTGATATGCCAGCTTCTTCAACATACAGGGAAAGTGTACACATAGCACAACATAGAACTGTGTTGAATGACCTCTTGTCAGCTGAACCAGAGATTTCACATCCCTGGTCAAAGCAGCCTTATCCAGCTCTACAGTGTACCTCCTCCATTATCTTTATTACATACATAGTCTTGATGTATTCTTTCTCTCAGTGGGTGTTTTTTTTTTGTTTTTTTTGGGGTGTGTGTGTTTTTTTTTTTTTTGACAGGGTAAGGGGAGGGAGATACATAAAACACTCTTTTCAAAGAAACTGCTAAAAGGAAGAGCATGTTCACTGACAATGACATCCATAAGTACATAGCTGATGTTTTCCATTGTTTTAATCTAAGACCTGGGTAGTTTTTTGAAAGTGGAGGGCAGGCTGCTCAGGCTGTCTCAGGCTCTGACACACACACTTTATAAAGACTGCAAAATGAGAAAGAAAATAATCACTGACAGAGTGACGTGCTGTTGTATAACTGACTGCTTGCACCTGATAAGCTGTATAATAAAAGCAAAAGACTTGAGTGACTAATATCGACTGAATGACACAAGAAATGAATGATTAGCACCAGCAGGCAGGTGTTTATTTGGCTCTGGCCAGGTACACAGCTCATTCTGTAAGCTGGAAGATTGTAAAGCGCTTGGAGCCCATTGCAAGTTCTCTCAATGATCCATGAAAATACATTTATGGTATTCTCAAGAAAGGTTGATGACGTACAGAAAATTATAGCATAATGTGCATGTTTGATCACATGCGTTTTACAATAACATGCACACACGCACAGTCTCTCTCTCTCTCTCTCTCTCTCTCTCTCTCTCTCTCTCTCTCTCTCTCTCTCTCTCTCTAAGCCTCACAGTATTCTGACAATTGCAACATGGCACAAAAAATACACCATGTAAACATATCTAAACACACAGATGCCTTTGTGCAGTGGAGGAAACAGCTTGCTGGATCATTACTTATTATGGTTCATTTTTTGGTGTGGTTCATCATTCAGTGTGATTCATCACTCAGTTTGGTGCATCATGTTGTGAGTTGATCATTTGATTTTAGTGCACTTTGTAATGTTGTTTATTATAAAGTGTAGTTCATTTTAGTGTGGTTTATCCTAAACTGATTAAGTGTGATTCATTGCAGTTCATCGTTCAGCATAGTTCATAGTCATTCAATGTGGTTCGTCGTTATTTAGTGTGATTCATCATTTAATATGGTTCTGCATTCATTGTAGTTCATCATTCATTGAAGTTCATCATTCAGGGTGCTTCTTCACTGTGATAGTTCATTGTTCAGTACAGTTCAGCATTCAGTGTTGTTTCTCATGCAGTGTGGTTCATCTTTCATCAAGGTTCATCTTTTAGTCTGGTTCATGATTCATCAGGTTTCATCATCATTCATTACAGTTCATCAAATAGTTCTTCTTTCAACATTGTTGCTAGTTCATTATTCTCTAAACATATTTCAGTATCCGTTGTAATTGATTCAGATCATTCACAATGACTAATCATTTAATTATCATAACTGATTGTCTAGTAATTATTCATGGTAGTTTCCCCTGAAGTCGGAGTGTGGCTGCCCATGTGGCAGAGTAATCAAAAACGGTCGCACACTCGTAATGTTCTCATCCCAGCTGATGCATGTACCATAGTGTTCAAGTGTTTAGGCTGTTTGGATTATCCCTGGAGTCTTGTAGCCAGGATATGACAACAACAAACAACATTCATGGTAGTTGATCAAATTTATTGTGGTCCATAATTCATTGCGTCTCAAAGGTCAGGCCTGAAGATGACCTCTCACATGGGGGTGGAGCTGTGGGTCAAGGCTGAACCCTTCAGTTATGGTGCTGCTCTGCCGGTCGCCCCTCACCCCAGGCTGAACTTCACGGTGAGACTGGCAGGCTTGGTGGATTTGGGTTCTTTCATTTGTTTGTGGGGTTTGTTTGTTTTGTTTGTTTTTTATTTTGTTTTGTATGTTCTGTTTTCAGCAGATGGGAATGGAAGAAGATTGGTTTTCAGCGGGATGGGAATGGCAATTAGTTTTCAGCTGATGGGAATGAAAATTTTAATAGGAAGTTTTGCATAATGGAACCACATTTAAACTTTAGGATGATAATTGATGATAATCACAATCGCTTAGAAAAAGTGCTTGAACTTAAGAATGATATCTGATAGATGACAGTTGCTCAGGAATGGTGTCAGATTTGTGGGACACATTTGTAGGTTACTTCTGCAGATTGTGTGTGTGTGTGTGCAACTGAGTCAGGGCAAGCGCAAAGTTGGGGGGGGGGTTGGGGGGGGGGGGGGGGGGGGGGGGGGGCAGAAGAAACGTTTCAAGGACTGCCTCAAAGTGTCCTCAAGGCCTGAACATCAGCCTCAACACCTGGGAGTCGCTTGCCCTGGACCGCCCAGCCTGGCGAAGCAGCATCACAAAGGGTGCATATACATCAGAAAAGAGATGCACAGCAGAAGCTGAGAGAAAGCAAGCCGCGAGCAAGGCCAGAGCTACCTCCATTGTAGCACCCACCCACCCACCTATCCCTCATGTCATATGGGAATTCTTTCCAGGGCCCAGATTGGCCTCACCCGCACCTGTGGACCCACACTCAGCGATCTTCCATCTGAGATTGAAATCATGGTCATCTTCGAAATCGAAGGATGAACAACATGCAAGTGTGGAATCCTTAGTAAAGGACAACAATCTGTTGGGAAAAAATTGAATTCCTAAAAAGCCTCCCAAAAAATTTCTGAAAAAAAAAAAAAAAAAAGAAAAAAAAAATTCTTGTCAATAAGAAAATCTGGTAAACCACCATCCCCACCCCTCCCTCCCTCTGATCCCCATAAGGGTACAAAATCCACACCAGTGTTAGTCTCCTCATGTCTACAAGACTGTTGTGTGACCTCGTATCTGGGGCAAAAGAGTATTCACTGTGGACACCATTGATTGTTATTAAAGTATGCTTGATGGAACTTTAGAATTGATTTTTCTTTTTTTTTTAATTGCTTTACAGTCGCTGAGGCGCATATTTTTTGGCGTCTTTTAAAATGTTGATTAGTTGAAATCGGTTTTCTTTCCAAAGTGCCAAAATTTGTTGCCAGCTGCTGCTGTCAGCTTGATCAATTTTCACAGCTGTGATGTATTTTTAGTGACTGGGTTTGGGACTCCCTCCCACTCTCTCTCTTTCTTTCTCTTCCTCTGTCTCTGTCCCTCTCGCTCTCTTCTCTCTCTTCTCTCTATCTCTCCCGCTCTCTCTTCTCTCTCTGTCCCTCTCTCTTTCTCTCTCTCATTCCTTCTCTCTCTTAGTGTAACACATCAGAATGTTTGTGAGGAAGTAAAAGTCATTATGTTTTCATTCTTTCTTCCATGAGGTTGTTATTTTATTTTTTGCCATTTTCATTATTCCCAGATCTATCAGTGGCTGTCAAAGTATCTGCTTATCTTTCTTTTTTCTCTCTCGCTGTCGCTCTCACGTACACGCACACACACATGAACGCAATCATGCACGTACGCAAGCACACACAGACACGCACACATATACATACATGCATGCATGCCCACACGCATACACATGCGCGCACACATATACACACGCATGCACGCTTGCACGCGCGGGCACACATACACACACACACACACACACACACACACACACACACACACATGCACACACACACACAAATACGTGCGTGCACATGCACACACACACATACACACACAAACCACGTGCACACACATATGCACACGCACACACACACACACACCACACACTGTGCACACACACACAACACACACACACACACACACACACCAGACACACACACACACACATGCACACACACACACACACCTACAGTGTGTGTGTGTGTGTGTGCAAAACACACATGTATACAAACACCAGCCAGACACATATTTCCGTACATCACTCTCTCTCATCTCACATGCTCTACAGTGTGTGCTTGCAACCATGCACATGCATACTTAAACAACTCTCTCTCTCTCACACTCTCTCTCTCTCTCTCTCTCTCTCTCTCACACACACACACACACACACACACACACACACACACACACACACACACACACACACACACACACACACACACACACACACACACACACACACACAGAGTTTTGTTTTTGCCTAAGAATGTGAACAGTTGCAGGTCAAAAGTGTCATGCACATGAATCACCGTACAATCCAAGTGCCTTAGGGAAAGGGAAGGTGATCACATTTAACTTGTTGCCAGCAATAAAAACTTCACTGTGAACACATGGGTGACAGGCAAGCTGTTGACACCTCATCTTATGGATTGTGGGCTCAACATGCGACCAGATCAAAATGCCCCAATTTCCCTCTCCCGCCACCATCCTTGCCCTCTCCCATCCCCTTTCCCTTTTTCCCTTCCTCCTACTTCTCTCTGTCTTCCTGCGTCCCCTTTCATTCCAGATTACTTTTCCTCCCTTTCCATGCAACTTACCTCCCCTTCTCCCCATTTCCCCCTTGTTTATTAATGCAACATCAACATTATCCATGTAACTTTCATTCCAGCTCCTTTTCAATGCCACTGTCTTTGACTCGGCTTCTTTTTTTCTGTGTGTTTTTTTTTTTTTTTTTAATCTTTCTTTAAATGCGTTGGCTAGTGTTTTTCCACTTTTTGAACCATTCCCCTGCCCTTCATCTGGAAATACTTCTAAGCCTTTTGTTTGTTTTCTTTGTAAGCTACAAATTATGAGACAACAGCTTTTTTTTTTTTGTTGTGTGATCTGAGGCCTAGGTAGTGAAAATTATACACACTGCCCAGAATGAACACCAGCTGCCCATTCATCAGTGTTTTATATGTCCATATGGCTTTTTACAGTGTGTGTGTGTGTGTGTGTGTGTGTGTGTGTGTGTGTGTGTGTGTGTGTGTGTGTTTATCTTTTAATTTTATTTGAGAGTATAAAATTTAGGGGATATCTCTGCACTCTCAGCACAACCTAGTTGTATGTGCTAAAACAATGTCGGTAGTTTTGCTACTAGGTCATAATTTGCTGGTTTGTTTGTTATTGTTTTTTAATGATATGGTCTTTTTGTGGTCCATTCCTTGTTTTATGTTTATTTCATGTGTATGTTTGGCAGACCTGAAAAGGCTGTATATGGTCGATTGGATAGTAAAACGAGTAAAAGATTAGTCTTCATGTATTTTTCTTTTCTTTTTTTTTTTTTTTTTTTTTTTTGTCTGTCCCAACCTCTTTTTTTTTTCAAAAAAATCACAAACTAAGAGGCAACCCACCAGAGGAGACACTGCACTCTTCTGCTTTCATATGTTCTGATCTAACGATTTACTAAGACTATTGGTATTCACTAGGGGCGCCACCACACCGTTCAGCCTTCCCGATACCGGTGACCCCGACCAACCAAACCCCTCCCATCGAAATTGAGGTCACCATGAGAGCAGGGCAGCCAGAATTTGAGACAATGCATGAGAATATATTATCATGCCTTGTGGATTTCCATTTTGGTAAGTACTTGTACTCTACACTTCTTTAACAAAAGGCCCGAGTATTAATCTTCCTGCGTGCAACACACAACACACACACACACACACACACACACACAACACACACACATACACATACACATGCTCTCTCTTGCACTCACACAGCCGGGAGTCCGCGACGCTAACACAGCGGCTGGTCTTCACACACACACACACACACACAACAAAAACTCTCTGTGCACAGCAACACACACACACACACACACACACCACCACACACCACCACACATGTATACTCATGCCTTGTCCCTCTCTTTATTCTCTCTCTCTCTGCGTGCACTCACACACACACACAGACACACATACACACACACACACACACACACACACACACACACACACACACGCACACACACACACACACACACACACACACACACACACACACACACACACAGAGACACAGATACACACACACACACACACACACACACACACACACACACACACACACACACACACACACACACACACACACACACACACACACACACACACAACACACACACACACACACACACACACACACACACACACACACACACACACACACACAGAGTTATTTCATAGGACTGTCAAAAACCAGGAGGGCAAAAACAGCAATTGTCCTTCCTTCACACTTCAAAAGCTAGCCTGTGTTAACAAAAGATTTATCATCTAGTTCAACATTTGTCATGGACATTTCAATCAGTGTAGCAGAGTTTGATGCTGTTTCTGAACTGTGATCCAATGAATAGTTATGTTAAATAGAATTAGTTTTTTTTTTGTATGTTTGTTTTGTTTGTTTTTTATAGACTGAGGTATAGTGCATGTGCAATCTGACTTGGTGTGTGATCACAGTTTTGGTATGAATTACAGAGTTGTGTGTCCTTGTGTCTGAACCATGGAACAGTTTTGATTGTTTTCTTTATGTTATGATTCTGACTGCCACAAGACTATACAAGTCCAGCAAAGACTGGGTTCTGGTTCAGTCTGAAGTTGATTGTTGATTGTGACCAGCTGGTTAACCAGCATGCTTACAAAACAAAAATTTGACTTGAAGGATTTGTCCCTGCTGTTCTAAACTGTTGTTGTTATCGCAATAATTGTTGCTTGGGTATGAGTGTGTGAGTACATGTGTGTGTACGTGTATGTATGGTGTGTGTGTGTGTTTTATATTGCATGAGTGGTTGTCTGTGTGTGCTGTGTGTGTGTGTGTCTGTTTCATGTGTGTGTGTGTTCATATGTGTGTGTTCATGTGTGTGTGTGTGTGTTGGTTGCAGAATATTAAGAAAATTGTCATATACGCAAAGAACAAGGGAAGTGCAGGCTTTCCCAAAATCAGGTAATCATTTTTCTGTTTATGTTTTATTTCTTTATGTACCACATTCCCCAGTCTTAGTAGCGTTCATAATTGTGTAATTATGGTCCAAAGAAAAAACAGTGCTTGTCTATGCTTTCCTTGAAATCTTGTTTTAAGATTTTGAAAAATCAGATATCCTCTGCAAGTAAAAGGAAAGAGCATTTTTGTCTTGAAAAGTGTACTCCAGAATTGGTTGAGGAACTTATCATAAGCATATAGATGAAAAGCATGTCTTGGTTGTACCGTGCTTTAAAAAGTTAATTTGAGTCTTCCCTGTTTTTCAGTTGGTTCAATAACCCCACTCAATCCTTGTCTCATAGAATTCTGTGCTGTTAATTTAAAACAGGCTGAGTATTTTCACTTGAATGGTACTTCTTTTTTGTTGAGTTAAATATTGATATTATGATTATTGCTGTAGTGTTAGAAGTAGTGTTCATCTAATATGAAAGTTAGTAGAGTTCTGCTGACTTGAAACCTAAGCTAAAAATGTGTGCAATTTTTATACGTTCTAGCTAAGTATTCTTTTGGGACATGCATATTTTCTTATGCTTGACATTTTTAGGGTTCTGTGCTGGATTGTAGTTTGTTTTGTACTTGCCTTCATGAGACTTCTGAACACACGTTTATGCCAGGTTGGTTGGCTTCTTTCTGCAGCTACTCAGTATGGAAACACATTGCTTGCAACAAACTGCATCTGACAGAGGATCTGGCATGGGTGTAAGTTTGTGTGTGTGTGTGTGTGTGTGTGTGTGTGTGTGTGTGTGTGTGTGTGTGTGTGTGTGTTAGGAAAGACGTGTCTTTAGCCAAGGAATTCTGTTTATGTGAGACACATACTAGTCTTGAGTTTCTCTCTCTCTCTCTCTCTCTCTCTCTCTCTCTCTCTCTCTCTCTCTCTCTCTCTTCATTTCTTTGGGTTTTTGGGTTTGGTTTTTTTGTTTCATTTGTTTTTTGATTGTTTACATTTTCATTCTTTCTTTCTCCATCTTGTGTGTCTGCACAGATTCAACTTGTTCTCATTTCATCTTGAATTTTGAATTGATACTTTGTTGAATTTTATAGTCAGCCTTGGTGTACTAGTTTCTTTGTTTGTTTAAATTTGCAGTAAATTAAATAACATGAAATGTAAAACATGAAAAGTCACTGTAATTAAGTGTCAATGTAAAAATCATCGTTATAACATCTTAGAGAAAGTGAGAAAGGCTGCTGAATGTCTATAATTGTGTTTTTGATTCTGTTTACCATGTAATTAAACATCTTAAGATGGCCTCACTATTATCAACAATTTAAATAATATGAGCTCAAAAAAAAGGCAATGCTGTCACATGAGTAGATTGACACATTGAAATGAACTCCATATTAGTGAGTTGTAAATCATTACAGCAATGATCATCAAAAAAAAAAGAAAGATAATAGTACATTATGAATAATGAATAGCCAATGAATAACAGTTTACGTATGACCTATTTAATAAAGAAATCAAAATAGTTTAATTTTACACAAGCACTATATATGCTTGAATTTTACATCGATACTTAGTTTTTTTCCAAAAAAGACTATTATTTGTTTGTGGTTTTTCCGTTCAGTTTACATAAATGTATATAAAAATACTTTGCGGATAATGAAATGAAATGAAATTGTTTGTTTTCAACATTACCATCAGGTGAAGTTGATGCCAAAGGTGAAGTAACTCAGAAGGTATATTTGCTGTAAATTACGACAAAAGTTGTGGTAGTTTTGCGTGTATGTGTGTGCTCTTGTGTGCATGTAATGTTCTTGTGATTTTTTTTTTAACAAGCTCAGAATTTTAAATCATACTTTGTTGTGAGGAGAGAAATAGTGAGGGTGGGTGTGTCTCTAGTTCTGGTTTCTCCGTCAGCATGAGAAATTCAAGACAGGAATGAAGTCAAAATTTGTTTAAATATTTATATCATATACTTTAAGAATGTGATTAAAAGAAAGAAAAGTCCTCATCAGTTTTTGTTGTTTATTTGTTTGTTTTTACAGGTACTTTGAAACTTGCTACTACTTCCTCACAACAGATATCTCTCCAGTAGAGCGAGCCGAAAGGGATGAAAAATTTGCTTCCATGGAAAGTCAAGAGGAAAAGAGTGAGATTTTTTCTTAATTTAAATTTCACTGTGAAACAGTAACACATTTTGTGCTGTTTTAGATCATACGAATGAAAAAAAAGTTTTTTGCAGTCTTTGTCAGTAGTCTCAACTGTAACCAGAACGATTCTTATGTATCTTTAAGGTGTACCATTTAAAAGGGGATTTTTTTTTTTTTAGTTACTTTTCTATTTTTATGATACTGTGCAGATCTTTATCAGTTTTTGTCTTACTGTTAGCCTTTTTTTTGACAGAGGGGCATTTCAGCTGTATGAAAGAAACAGTAAGCAAGAAAGTTATTTTCAACTTTTATGGTGAAGGAGTTACATGCACATAAGTTTAGACTTAAACTGCTTGCAGTACCCATTCCCTAGCACACACACAGACCAGAGGCATGTAGAACAAATGAGGAAACTTGGGGAAACAATAGTTTGGGGTAGCAGGCATGTGATGTTTGTCACCATGGCAGTAAAAGATTCCTCTGTTGTTGTTTACTGTTTTCTTCTCCCTCACGGTCTTATGATATCCTTCAGTGAAGAACAGAAGTGTGAAACAGAGAAAGAAACGATTCTATAGGGGGATCTGTCCATCGCTTCACACCAGCAATGCCCAAATGTGCCCATGTCCTCTGAAGCATGAGCTTTGGTGTTTATGAACAATGGTGAGGCAGTGCTGCTGACTGTTAGACATTGAGTTTGGGGTTCAAGGATGGAGACTGGAAAATTTTTTTTTTAAGATTCTGCGAAAGAAATTTGATGGGAAAGTCAGAGTGGTTTACATATGAACCCTAAGGGCTGGGTTTTGTTGTTGTTGTTGTTGTTGTTGTCCTGAATGATAATGCTGCATGTGATGTGTGTTGTTGTGTGATCTTGCAGGCCAGTTGAGGATGGAGTACAGCGTGGACACTCTGAAGTTTGTACTCTTCCTGTACATCCAACAAGTGTACAGAGTGTCTCTCAGAGCATCTCTTGTGGCGGGAGATGAGTATCCTTGGAAAAATAATATAATAAATGAATAACCGACCAAACAAAAAAAACCTGTGCTGCTTGGACATCAGACCTTTTTTTTTTTCACACAAAGAAATGATGTCTGCTGTTTGCAAGCAGAGTTGTGGTGATTTTAGTTCAGAGAAAAAAAAGTTATGCTTTTCACGTCAGATTTGAAGTATGTGGATTTGAAATTTTTTTTTCCATAAAAAAAAATGAAACCGATTTTTTTTTTTTCCTGAAAAAATTTGCACACGTTATTGTTGTTTATAATTTTGGATTGATCATTTTGGGTCCCTGATATTAGAGTGACTATTGCAAGTTATAATTTCACTTAGGCTTCTTTTCCAGTGTCAGTGGGGAGGAAAATAGATGACCTCATCAACAAAAAAAACAAAAAAACCCGAGGTATGGCGTTTTCATTTTGTAATGAAGATCAACATATATTTCAAAACCTGTTGCTGGAAAGAAAAAAAGACCTTACATCATGGACGTGTGTTGGTCTTCTTGTCTTTGTTTTCTTCCAAATAGGATGTTCTGATGTTCTGAATTCCTTATATTGGCCAGGGAGTTCCTTGACCTCTGACTTAGGTGGCCGACTCAAACACTTCATCTCTGGACTTGGATGGCAGATCAACACCAAGAGGGTCAAAGGTGATTGAGTGTTCATACAATTATTGTCTATTTTCCATGAACACTGCAAATCAGAATGTTTATATACATCAGTTTTAATGGGTTAATGAGCAGTCGGTGCTCACTGAATGGTTCTACATTGAAACAGAAAAAATTATGATCCTTAAGAACAGAAAGACTCCCAGGGGTGGTGGGGGGGGGGGGGGGGGGGGGGGGGGGGGGGGGGGGGTGGGGGGGGGGGGGTAGTTTTTGTTTTTTTTTTTAAGAAAAATAACAGATCAGAATGGATCACTTGCGAGGGACAGGAGAATGGGATATAAACTGGTTCTGAAGAACAGTTCCTGACGTCTGTTTCAGTCTCTGGACGACCACAGCCACCAGGTGTTTGTGCAGTCCAACCTGGCCGAGATGGTGGAATTGTTGTCAGAGCCAGGTTGGTGCCCAGTCCCAACTGCTTTAACTCTTCTGATTTTTGTCTGTTCATCATTTTTTTTGTTAATTTTTATATAACACTTATATTTTTGTTTAAGGATTTTTTGGGGAGGGAAGGATGGGGGTCACTGAGTCTTAATCAGACCCTCAGATTGTTGAACAGTGTAAACTAAACATGGGATGAGTCACTTGAACATATTCCTGTTCGTTTGATGCAAGAACATGGCCTCACAGTGTTAGCGTCTGACCTGTCAGTCTCTATTCCAGTTAACATTGAGTCTGAGTGCTTAAGATTCCCTCTTTTTTTCCTGTCTCTAACCCTTTATCTGTTGGTCTATGTATTGTAGATGATAACCATGTGAGGTTTCCCCCTTTTTTTTTAAACTCATATTTGGTTTTTAAAAAAAAAAAAAATGATCAATACAACAACATAAATAAAACCTTGTCAAAAGAAAAGTCTAGAGAAAAAGTTACACTTGTGGATGTTGCAAATGTAGATACTTTGACCAAAGAACGACAGCTCTTGCTACCTCTCCTGTGGGAAATCATGTCTGGCTGTGTCTGATTCTTTGACAACATTCCAGTGCATATGAACAGCAGTGAACAGCAGCAGAGACTACATGCCTTGAAATATTGAAAAAAAACTACAAGAGATCATGAGTTTGTTGTAAAGTGTTGAAGTGACCCAGGTATGAAAAAAAATTAGGTGTCTGGAGGATGTATGTTTACTGTGGTTAGAACACTATAATAACTTTGCTCTTTGGTTAGAACAGGAGAAATAGATTTCCCCACTTTTTGAAAACAACTGAAAGATGTGCGTGTCTGTATTTAGTGTATGTTTCATATATTTTTGGGGTGTGTATGATCTATTTGTTGTCTGTGTCATATGCACATGATTTGATTTTTTGGGGTGTGTATTGATCTATTTGTTGTCTGTGTCATATGCATGAGTTTGTCTGTATGGACTTATCTTCTTATCATCACTTTGCTATTTATTGTTGCTCCTGTTTGTCTTTTTACCCCAATCAGACAGCACCAGTGGTACTGGAGCTACTGCCATTGCAACCAGCTACGGTTCATTGCCGCTGTCTGGAGTTGAGGCCCTTGGTTTTCTCATAACAGGCACTGCAGAAGAAAAGTCGTGAGTTTGGTTTTGTCATTTTGGTCTGGTGTGTGGGCAAGGGAATAGTTACCTTCAGAAATCCATTGCTTCCGCCACTCTTGATTTATTGTCTTCACCCGAGATTATTGGTTGGTTTGTCTGTCGGCAAGAAAACCTGTGCTGGCAAAACCTGTGAAAAACTGAAACTGATTTTAACGGAACTCGGTAGAAAGGTTGATGTGACCCAGAAAAGAACTCATTAGATTTTGGTACACGTCTTGAGCAAAAGGTGGATCTTTTTTTTTAGCTATTATTGTTCTTTTTTGTTTGTTTGTTTTCTTTGGGGGGGGGGGGGGGGGGGGGTGGCGGTTGGTTGGTTTACTTCCTTTAACATACAAGGTAGGCCATTTTGTGAAATTTTCTGTTGTATGTGGATGTCTGTAAAAAGAAAAAAGAAAATCAGGTTTATTAGATTCATTAATATCTGTAAACTCAACTTTGGGGGTGTGGATGTGGATTACAACTCTGGTATTTTCACTAACTGTTAAATCTTAATGGAAAAGGAATAGTTGTTTATATGGGATAAAAGTGAAAGGGTAGTTCCTTTTCCTCTAGATTATATTGCAATTAAATTTTCGTTTTGACAGAACTTTTCAGTGACAGTCTCTGTCTGCATAACCTGCCAAGTCAGAGTTTGTGACTTGCACAAAAAGCATGTTTTGCGAACATTTCAGTA
>JADBJO010000031.1:995000-1027500 GCA_016801955.1 Conus betulinus | reverse complement strand
GGAATAAACTTGCTCCACCGATTCTCCAGAGGCTCTCACTGGCTTTGAACTCACAGTCCTAAGATTGAAATTTAACGCATTAACCTCTCCACTGTTGTATGTGTATGGGATTGTATGCATTTTTTGTTTGTTTGTTTGTTTGTTTGTTTGTTTTTTTTTTAAGGTTTGCACAAAAACAATGTGGTGTTAAAAAAAACAGGAAGAGGAACAGGTGATTCAGTTGAGGGCTGACGTGACTTTTCCAGTCTTTTCTGTCTCTCTTCTGTTCTATTTCCAGTTTCCTGCCTGTCCACCTGCCCTCCCCCCCATCCACCTATTCACCAGCCCCATCTCCCAAGCTGCCCATCCCTCCCCACCCTTTCCCACCCTACTCCTTTAGTTGCCAGCTCTTCTGTCACCCTTTATGATGGTGCTGGTCCCCTTAACTGGTCCCTTATGATGGTGCGTCCTGCCTGTTTATTGGCTGGTCCCTTACCCTTTTGTAGTCGCACACCCTTGACCCATACATTGTAGTTCACATTCTTGACCCATACATCATTTTTTTTTTTCTCTTTTTTTTTTCTTTGATTATTCAGTTAACCTTCATTGCTGCAATTTTGTGCAGAGTTCGGAACACTGGAGCTGAGCACAGTGAAGATTCACCGCAGTCACTACTCCTACATCTACCTCATGTCCCCTCTAAGGTCAGACAATGGATGTTTTCAAGCTTTGAGGGTTTTCTTTGGGTTAGTGCTACGCATGCTTGGCTTGTTTGATCGTGTTACTTCCTTTTCGGTGGTCTTTGGTTTATGTGTGTATGCATGCGGTCCCCAACATCTTTTCACACCCCCTCTCAGATTTTTCCTTTTTTTGACATGTGAATAGGATAGGGATCTTCTGCTTCTTGAAGCTTCTTGAATTGTGTTTACCTCTTTTTAAAACCTTTAATCCACATGAAAATTGGAGGAATGTGTCACCTTCAAGGAGATCTTGAAGACTAATACTTTTATAGGCTATGAGGTGCGGAATGTTTTTGAAAAAAAAAAAGGATCACACAAAATATAAGTATTTCCTCAGATATATAAATGAAGATCTGGAAGTTTGAAATGGTTCAAAGTTCAGAGGTTGAAAATACTTTAAAGTTCTTTGTCATATGTCAAGCTTGAAACCCGTCTACAGGAGGTAAAGTACATAGATGGGAAGGTATTCAAGGGAAGTAGTAAAGAATTCAGAAATGACTGGAGAAGTATCATAAAAGTATGCCTAATTGGAATTCCTTTTTTGTAAGGGTTTCCTGTGTCCTCCTTTTATTCTCTCTCTTCTCTTATCATCAGGCAGCCATTATCAGTCTTGTGCTTTATTTGGAGTTGGGGGTTGCAGTTCCTATGGAAGACGGGGGAAAAAGAAACCTGGAAATTTCAAAATCTTCCTTTGAAATACTCATTAAAATTCCTTCCGTTTTGTAACACCAAGCAGTTATCTGTTTTAACCCTTCAGAATGTGAAATGACACATTGTAATTAAAATCAAGTTCACTTCTGTTGATCTGAAGGTCAGTGACGGTGGAGAAGTGTCGCCACACTACAGTAATCCTGGGACCCGTGGAGGCTTTTGTCCACGTCAGTAACTGCGAAAACGTCACCATCATCGCTCCCTGCAGGACAGTGATGGTCAGGTGAGTTTGACTGGTAAAATGTCCTGTCTTGCTTGCCTTTAGGGGAGTTACTAGCAAAAGAATAAAGTGGGATTACTTTCCCACTCAAACTAACCTTCAGTTGCATAATTTCTGTCAGGTGTCGGGGTGCCTCAAAGGAAAGCGAGATGATTACAGTCATGCTAAGGACCAATGAATCTTCGACGAAAAGAAGAAAATGAAAGCTAAATATTTACTGGTTATCAGGACGGGCCTTGGTACATGGTGTTCTGCTGTTTTATTAGAACAGGCTCCACTGAACACCATGATAGTGACTGAGCACCAGTGCCGCGTCTGCTTTTGTGGGTTGCCTTATTGCGTTCAAATATTGTTTGTTTCCTGCAAAACATACGAGTCAACTTGTCTGTGATTTCTTAACAATTATCAGTTGTTAAAGTTGGAAAATTGGAAATGATATGTTCGTTCAATTTGTCTACCTGTAGAAGCAGTGGCCCTGGTGCAGTGGTTAGCGTTGCCAATGGCAGGGTGGGAGACTGTGGGTTCAAGTGCCTTCACACTCACTGTTGTCAGGTTTACTTTGGGCTCAAATAGGAAAAGTGGAAGCACACAATATTTCTTACACATACCAGATACATCTCATAGAATGTTGCCCAAATTTCTTGGCTAGCGCTACACAGTTGTAGCCTCGAATGGCAAAATAAAAAAAATCATGATTTCCCAGTCCACATTTTGTCATTGTTGGCATTGTTAATGAAGAGAGAGATGGAAAATGATAGGCCACAGGGAATCCAACAATAATGCAACAGAAACAGTTGAAGACAAATTCCTCCCCCCCCCCCCCCACTAAAATCTCACTGCCACTCCCAACCTTCCTCCTTCATCTGCTGTCACTTCTCCTCCTCCTCCTCTATATTCCCATACTTTCTTTTGAAGTGACACTCTCAAGTTTTTTTTTCTCTTTATCTGTCTCTCTATAGCTTTGGCAGTTGTCTCCAACAGCCCTCTCAATTCTCCCACTGTTGAATTCTAAGGGATGGGCAGTAAACCAGTTGATGTTTACTGGTCGACTCATTCGTTCTTTTCACTCACTCTCTTTCTCTGTTTTTGAGAGCAAGAGAGAGAGAGAGAGTGTGTGTGTGTGTGTGTGTGTGTGTGTGTGTGTGTGTTTGATTTTGTGCATTTGGAATTAATCCATCAGTCCTGTTACAAATTGTTTGTCATAGGTGTTTTGGCTTTTTTTTTGTTTGCTTTATTTCATCTCAAAGCATTTTTGAAAGTAGTAGTAATGATGAAAAAAGAGTCCTTTTTTGCATCACACAACTGTGAATGTAGTATTGTACTAATAACTAGATAATGGATATGAAAAAAACACACACTGACACGTAATAAACTATTTTGTCTCAGTGGTTCCACGCTGTGCTCACTGTATCTGCTAACCCCCAACCGACCCCTGCTGTTGAGTGGCAACGACACCATCATCCTGGCCCCCCTACCACACCCATTACCCCTCTCTAGGGCCGCAGATGTCACGGGTCGGCATCAGCCCCACACCCTCAACTGTGGGACAGGCCTCTCTGTATTGGTTAGTGTCTCTGTGTGTGGACTGGGAAAACAAGAGTTTGAGCATGTGTGTGTGTGTGTGTGTGTGTGTGTGTGTGTGTGTGTGTGTGTGTGTGTGTGAAGGTAAGGTTGACCATTGAGTTAGGCATCATTGTTTGTTTTTGTGAGCGTGTGTGTGTGTATTGTAAGATGAAGTACGTTGTGAGTGCTCTGTGTGTGTGTGTGTGTGTGTGTGTGTGTGTGTGTGTGTGTATACGTGTGTGTTTGTGTGTGTGTGTGTGTGTGCACATGTGTTTTAAAACTGAAGGTTTATCCAACCAACTGGTTCTGGACAGTCTCTGAGTGTCACTGGAAGAAAATCTAAATGATCAAAGTAAGTAAAGAAGAAGACAGCACACACCAACCCACTACTACCACGACAGACAATAGGAATGAATGTAAATGACTTAGGACAAGCAGCAAGTCAGTACAAACGCTGGCAGACAATAACTCCTCGCTGTTCGTAAACTTGCAAGATACAGGCATTGACAACATGGTAACTCCCTTCCAAGACCATCGTACAGGCCGCCGTGGAGATGGGATGTTTCAGACAGACCATGGAATCTTAGGTGGACAATGAGAAAGACCAGGACCAGTAGCAACATCTTTGGCCTTTGCGCATGACTGAGAACAGAGAGAGCTGTGACGGTTCACTTCCCAAGCAGCCTTGATGGTACTACAGCACCTGGAACAATGATGATGGGGATGGGGAGGGAGGGAGGAGGGGTGAGAAGTCAAGGAGGAATCGACAAAAACATGAACATGTCCTCATTTCTTTAAAATGCACGTGCATGCACACACCTACGCGCGCGCACACACACACACACACACACACACACACACACACACACACTCACACACACAATACCAATGTATAGGAATAAAGGTGTGTCTGCTCGAGAGGCATCAAAATTCCTCACCTGGTGCAGACCAATCAGAGCATTGATCTATTGATGGATTACTGGGGGGTGAGGGTGGGGGGGCAAAAAGGAGCATATATCTAGAAAAGATTGCCGTTGGACATTTTAACCTGTGAAGACAGTTATTCTGTTAACTTCAGAGGTGATCATAAAAAGGAAAGAAGCAGAATCACGATACTGATGCTTGTTTTTTTTTTTGTTTCATTAATATATATTGATATAGGTATCAGTCTGTGATTGATGAGCTCTAAAAACTACCATATGATTGGAATGGCTCATCATTCATATACGTTTATTAATATGTATTGATATATGTATCAGACTGTGATTCAGTGAGCTCTGAAAACTGCCCTGTGATTAGAATGGCTCATTGTTTACATTTTGCTGGTCCTCTTTCACATATGTATCGGGCTGTGTGATTTGATGGGTTCTGTAAACTTCCTTGCGATTGGAGTGACTTATCGTGTACCCGTTGCAGGTCCTGATCACCGTGACGACATGCCCATCTGGGAGCTCCTGCAAGCTGTGGATTTCTACACCTTTGCCATTCCTTTCAGTTGGAAGGACCCACGAAGGTAAGCAACAACATCCAGTCTCCCGTTCTCTGTTGTTGGCATGGTGTGTGGCATAAGATGTGGCTTGTTTTGAAAAGTAGTATACCTTTGTCCTTCGAACGGACCAACGGACTGACCAACGTGTTAGGCTGATGCGTAGGTCAGACATCTGCCAAGTCGTAGCCATGAGACCCTCTTCGTAAATTCTCTTATCTCACTCATTAATTCATTTATCCATCAGTTTTAAATTTTGCGCAGTGTGGTTTCAAAACTTAGTGGATGTAGTGTAGCGTGTATGGACTAGCCGGCACTGCTGCCTTTTCCCACACATCGAGTTTGTATCCCTGGAAGTGTTGCTTGAATTTTGTCATCAACACTGCAGCTGTCTCTCAGGCCTTGTTAACGCTGAAGTGTATCTTGAAAGGAACCAGAAAGAGCAGCTCAGCCATGTTATCGTCATAGATGAGAGAATTGCCTGTGTTCACTCTTTGTTCCATGTGTGACGAAAGGGGAGGCAGTGAGGAAGGAGAGGGTGTAGTGACAGTGGAGAGAAGGCTGTCCCTTCAAGGCTTATACTGTGAGCAAATCACAAATCAAAGAAAGGTTGCCTTTCCTTGACAGTCCTTTGATGGCATACGTGATTTTGCGTAGACTTCTTCCAAATGTTTGTTATCTGTGGTAGAACTAGTTGGAGGCATGCTTTGTTTTCATTATGAGGTAACCAGTATATCATCCTATATTCAGTCTGACATGTTTTTTCTCACCCTGTTCCCACACACAGTCCATCCCAGGGGGCCTGCCCAGCCGTTACCAGCGGGCAGTGAGTCAGCGCCAGCGTCAGATCGACAGCTGGCAGCGGACGGTGAAGGAGGCGGGGCTGAGTCGAGAGCAGCGCAAAGAGTTCCAGGCTCTGGTGGAGAGACCAGGTTCCATGTGAGATTTGTGTGAATTTTCTGTTCTGTGTGCATTCCATGTGAGATTTGTGTGAGTTTTGTGTGTGTGTGGTTCCTTGTGAGATTTGTGTGAGTTTTATGTGCGCATATAATTTCATGTGAGATTTATTTGAATGTGTGTGTGTGAGTGTGTGTGTGTGTGTGTGTGTGTGTGTGTGTGTGTGTGTTGTTTTATCTGAATGTGTATGAATGTTAAGTGTATGTAAGGTTTCAGGCATGAAATTTTTCCATAGTTCCACAAACCTTGTGTGTGTGTGTGTGCATGTGTAAATTTACAATTTGTTAGGATTTTTATTCTGAAGTTATCTACCACAGGTTTTTTCAATGCTGTCTTGTTATTATGCCATAATAGCTTGCTAAATGATGAGCAGTTGTCATCAGTCATCAAACTTATAGCAGACAGGTAAGTGTTGAAAAAGAAATGAATACAAAACCAGGGATATGGAACTACTGAAGTTGCCAGTAAGAATTAAACTTTGTTTTAAACATCTGTTCACAAAGATGTGCCATGAACAAAAAAAAAAAAAAAAAAAAAATGAAAATGTGATGGGGAGTGATGGGGATGAACAAGGTTGTGGGATGATGAACAAGGTATGTTCACATCATCAATGCACTAACATACGTCACTTACACAAATAACGTGGGATGGTTATCAAGGTATGTTCACATCCAATGTACTAACATACTTCACTTACACAACAGACATGGATGGGTAACAAGGTATGTTCACATCCAATGTACTAACATTTTCACTTACACAACAGACATGGGATGGTTACACAAGGTATGTTCACATCCAATGTACTAGCATACTTCACTTACACAAACAGACATGGGATGGTTAACAGGTATGTTCACATCCAATGTACTAACATATACTTCACTTACACAAACGACAAGGGGATGGTGTACTAACAAGGTACACAAACGAAGGTGTAGATCCATCACATCCTGTCCTGCATACAAAACCACTGCCATGCACTCGCCATTGTATACTTACACACAAATAGGATGGTAAAGGTATGGCTGTCACCATCATCGCGCACTCACCATTGTATAGCTCACAATGTATGTAAAGGTATGGCTGTCACATCATCGCGCACTCACCATTGTATAACTCACCAATATATGTAAAGGTATGGCTGTCGCCATCATCGCGCACTCACCGTTGTATAACTCACCAATGTATGTAAAGGTATGGCTGTCGCCATCATCGCGCACTCACCATTGTATAACTCACCATATATGTATAGGTAAAGGTATGGCACTCATGTGTACCATCAAAGGTCGCGCACCATCACCATTGTATAACTCATCCAGTATATGTAAAGGTATGGCTGTCGCCATCATTGTGCACTCATTGTATAACTCATCAGTGTATGTAAAGGTATGGCTGTCACCCATTTGCACTCGCCGTTGTATAACTGATCAGTGTATGTAAAGGTATGGCTGTCACCAGTGTGTGCACTCACCATTGTATAACTCGCCAATAGATGTAAAGCTATGGCCGTCACCATCATCATGCATTCACCATTGTATAATTCACCAATATATGTAAAAGTATGACTGTCACCACTATGCTCTCGGCATTGTGTAATTCAAACAGGTGTGACTGTGGCCATCATCACAGTATATCCACAGATGTCACTGCCATCATACATTCACCATTGTATAGCTCACCAATATATGCACAGGTGCAGTTGTCACCGTCATTATACATTCACCATTATATAACTCACCAATACATGCACAGGTGTGTTTTGTCACTGTCATCATACATTCACCATTGTATAATTCACCAATATATATACAAAGGTGTAGTTTCACTGTGATCATGCATTCAGCCTTGCCTAACTCATCTCTACATGCACAGGTATGGCTGTTTGAGACGGGTCACAAGCGAGAACTGGACAGCTTGGCTGTGCCCCTGCAACAGGATACGTCATGACGACCCCATGCCCCTTCCATCCAGGGGTCCGGTAACTTCGTTGACATGTTGGTATCATCCAGCTTCCTCCCTTTCACTGGTTTAGTCATTACCAGCATGCTGTTTGTGTGAATGCATGGTCAATACGTAAATTTTAGAAGAGCCTCAGTGAGTTTTAGTGCTTGTGTGCAAAGATGTTGACATTGTTCTCAAGATATTGTAATGCTTGTGTGCAATGGAGAGTTGTAGTAATGCACTTTTCACCCTGTTTCTAGGAGTATTTAATCTGGGCTGACTTTTCAGACATTTATCCCCCCTGCTGGGTAACCCTCTAACGTCTCACGTGAAACTTCAGTAAGTAGCAAGGGACCAGTCGCTGCATTGTGGGCTGGGAGGTCGGGGACTCAGTTCCCATCGGAGGCGTTTATTTTTGTGGGATTTGAGGGCCCAGATCTGCTGTTCCTCAAGAGTTGGTGTTAAAATAGTCGACACAAATTTGAAGACTTAACCACACAGCTAAGTTCAACCAGTTCATAGATACATCTGTGAATGTATTACTCACATCTCCTCGCAACCCTGCAAGTCTTTGCATCTCCTAGGCCTGGTTAATGCTGTGATATTATGAAAGAAATTGTGGAGGACAGCCCGATCAAGTAATCTCATACCAGGATGGAACTCGGCAGCATCATCTACATCATTCTTGTTTATCGTTGTAAAAGAAAATAGAAGTCTGCAGTCTCTCTTGTCCTGGTCTTCTGGTGACCTTGATTAGGGTTTTATTTCCACATGTATGCTTATGGCTGTGTACAGGGAAGGCAGGGTCAGTGGCATGAGATTGGAAATGATTAGAGAGTAGAGAGTAACAGCGCAACAATTCACTTGAAAGCAAGCTGTGAAGACTTGAAGTGTTGTCGAAAAGGATTCCGGCTGACCCTCAGATTAGTTGTCTCCCAAGGGAGGAATATGCCTCTGCTTGTATTCAAAGAAAAAATCAGAAGAGACAATGTGAGGAAGTTGTACTTTTGATTTATTGTCAAAGAGAGTGGTACTTTTGGAGATTGTCTGACTTCAGGGGTTAGCGGATTACAGGTTTGTGTCATTATTCTATTGGGACCATTTATTTGTGTTTACTCAAAGTCTGGCTCATCTTTTTTTGAGGATGAAATGTACTCATTCTGTGTTGGTTACTCAAAGTTTGGTCATTATTGTGTGTCAAAAAAATGTGTGTGTGTGTGTGTGTGTGTGTGTGAAATGGGGAAGCATGGAATTTTTTCTTTTTAGTTATTTATTGCTGAACCACAGTAAGGATTGATGCCTTTCTCCTTCCTCTGTAGTCCTTTCATCTATGAGGCCATTGAACACTGAATTCATTGTAGAAGGAACAAGGTGACACTCATTAAGGAGAGGTCGCCAGCAATGGAGGATTGATCTCCCTTCGTTTCTGGTTTGTCTTTCTAGTCATCCATACAGAATGTGGGTGGAGGCTCACAGCGCAGTTAAGTTACCATAGGGAAGGGATGGAGGGGAGTTGGGGGGGGGGGGGGGGGGGGTTTTGAAACAGAAAAACTTGTTTGGTAGGAGGGGGATACAGCGTGTACACTCATTCACTGATAAGATATTTTGTACGCTGACCTGCAGAAGAAGAAGAAAATTCTACACAACATTTTCCTAGAATACAGGTAATAGAAGTATGTAATGTATTCATATGACCTAGCTAGCATCTCTTCCTTCATTTTGTTAGTTTATATTTTCACAATCAGTGCTGTTAGTTTCAAAACTGTCATGCATTAGCAGTTGCCGTAATCATGCTCAAATGTAAATCTTCTGCAGATGATAGGCCTTTATCCTTAAATCATGAAACTTTTCAGAAGAAAAAAAAAACTGTCAGCAACAAAGAGCTTTTCAATGTGCACCAGTTTGGGGGAAGTCTTTGTATTCTCAGGAGAGAAATACTCGTATCAACAAATTTCAGGTACATGGGTGTGGGGGAAAAAAATAAAATCTGAACTTACATTGGGCACAACAAAAAAAAAATGATGCCCCCTTTTTCCCCCCCTCCATTCCCACCCAACTCTATTCCCTCAAATGCTTGATCATATACACCTTGCCATTTTTCGCCTGAATTTCTTGTTTATGTGTATGTATGCTAGTTTCACCCCCACCCCCCTCCTTTTTTTTTTTCTTTTTTTTTTTTTTTTTTTTTGAAACACCCCATCAAGATTGTAACTGAGGCTGCAGTTCTCGGTCTGTTGCTTATAAACTCAAGCCAAGAAGTCGAGTAACTGTTGAAATTCCACTGAATTTTACGTTTTAAGTAGAATGCCAGGAACTCTTCAATGAACCCACTTTATGAAAGAAATCTCACATTGTTCACAAGCAGTGCTGGCTATGATGCTGAGACCTGGGGAAAATGTATTACCAGACCTTGGGCCACTGATAGATCGAAAGGCAGTCACAGACAAACAGGTCCCATACCATGTCATAGAAGTTGGCATTCTTTGTCTGTGACACTTACACAGGAGAATACAATGTATCATAAATCACTGTTATAGAAGTACATTGTTGTCTTCATGTTTGAGAGTTATGTATGTAGACAAAGTGATGGCCTGCAACACCAAAGGAAATTGCTTTAGAAGTGCCAGCCAAAAGATAGGCTACTTAACACTGCCATAAGGAATTTGCAACCGAGTCAAGAAATGGGCTGATTTTTAAGGCTTCAGTTTCTTTTTGATAGTCGTGTCTTGCTAGTAGAAGCCTGACTTTAGAAAAAGATAAGGACCATGAAGAAAACAGTGTGTCTTTTTTTCATTAAATTTTTTGTATAAAAAAAAAAAAAAAAGAATGAATAAATGAAATTGTTTTCTTGCATGTATTACACCTTTAAACATCAGTTGAAAAAAAAAAAAACTACACAATGACAGTCCTGACAAGTTGCACATGCATCACGGTAGGAAAACTAGTTTCAGAAATTCTTCCAAGTTTAATTCTTTGGTCTGTAATTTTGTTAAGACTGTAGGTTGCTTTCTCTTTTTTTTTTCTGTTTTTTTTTTTTGGTGTGTGTGTGTGCACTGGTTTGATTTACTTTTCATGATGGGACGTTCCTCCTTTTTTTTTTTTTTTTTTTTTTTTTTTTTTTTTTTTTTTTTGGGGGGGGGTGGGGGGGGGAGATGGGGAGGCAGGCTGTTTGGCTGGGGGTTTTTTTTTTCTTCTTCTGGTTTCCCACATATGTGCCTATTTTCCCTTGCTGCATATTGGCTTTCCTTTGCATTTAGTCTGCAAAATTGCGTAGTTGCTGTCAGCTAGTATTATTGCTGCATTTCATTTGCAGACTTGTTGCTTGATGGAGCCTGTTCATACAATTGTGTGTTATCAATCCGTCCACATTATGTCTCAGTTGGTTAAGGGGTTCTCACATTGCATGATTTGAAAAGTAAGTAGCAAGCAGCAAAACAAGCGGAGTTCTGTTGGGCATTCATGATTTTATATCTGTTGCAAAATGAAATCTTCCATGTGGAGAAAATTTAGATTTGAAAAATCTTTTTAGGATGGTTGTGTGTGTGTGTGTGTGTGTGTGTGTGTGTGTGTGTGTGTGTGTGTGTTTGCATGCTTGTGTATGCATGCACACATGTTTGGATTTAAACAATTCAGTTCCATTCCAAAACCAAAGAATCATTTCAGCTTTAACCTGATTCACTTTTAAAGCTGGTATAACATAATTTCGTACTTTAAAACATATCCGTGATCTACAACTTCAGTTATACACAGCATAATTATGAACCAATTCATTTGCACTCTTCGACTTAACAAAAGTAACAAACAAGGTGAAAAACTATCTCCACACTTCCAGTGTAATACATACTTTGTTTTCCTTCATTCATTTCTAAATCCAAATTTTAGCAAGATGCTTACGTTAGTTTTTTGTTTGTTTCATCTTGTCATCACACTTGACTGTTCAAACAGTGTTTTTATGCATCTTTGTGGCTCCCTTTTTTTTGACATTAGTTTGTTACTGTTTTGTTCTGTTAAACTGAGGGTGATAGTAAGAGCACTTATGGCACTCTCAGCAACTTCAGTTTTATCTGTCTAAAGGATGTCGGTAATACAGCTCTGTGCATGTGTGTGTGTGTGTGTGTGCACGCACTGGTTTGATTTACTTTTCATGATGGGACGTTCCTTCATGCTGGCCTGTGAAATAACCTGAAACCTCTTTCCATTCAACCATTGATATACACAGGAACTATATGAACAGCCTGTATACTTAGCTGCCAACCTTTTGGAGTGAAACCTTCCAGAGTCAAAAATCGGGAACAAGATGAAAGGGTTTGGGTGGGATTCAGAGAAGGCAGAATGGTTTTCCAACTGAAAGCATTTTTCTCATACTTACCTGTGCAAACAAAATGTCATATCCCTACTCAGCATGGAACTGTGCCAAATATCGGGGAAAAAAAAAGAAAAGAAAAAAAAAAAAGGTTAAAAGAGCAGTTAGAGAAGTTTTCTTCAGTAATGGATAGGCATCAGAGTGTTCTACATTATGAGTTCACAACATTCACCTGGTTCAGAACTAGATCAGTTTTCTCCTTTTCCTGGGTGGAGGAACACGTCTTCTTTCAGTTGCACATTTTCGTCTGGTAATGGATTTCCACAGAAAACGGTTCAGTTCCTCCTTTCCCTCAGATGGAGAGGATTCTTGTTTGCAACAGTTTAAATTAAGGGAAAAACTGGACAAGAATTCCCAGAATGCTTGATTGCTACTTCCCTACAAAATTCATCTCTGTTTCATCGACCGCCTTGGCGTAATCTAGCAAATCATGGTCTTCTTCAGCTTCTTGAATTTGTCATTCATTCCAGGTGTGGTTGTTTAGCTGAAGACTTACAAGAGACCAGTGTTTTCTGTACTCCTATGCCCTTTAGGTGGGCTTCTCCATTCTTTTCTGTACAGAATGTTCTCTTGTGCTGTGCAACTTGTGTGGGGTGGTCCAGACCCACTTGGCGTTGGGAAAGCGACATCAGCCAGTGAGTTAACCTCCAAGACCGTATGCCAGCTTTGACAAATGAATTGCTGCCTCCCTCCGCCACACCCCGTTATGTTTCTGTCCCAAGGTCAGCGGAGACAAGCTAGCTTCTTCCCCCCACAGGTACGCATTCTCAGCCGCTCAGCAGCCCTCATGGCTTGGGAATTATAATCCGGATGGGTTGTTGAAACATTACATGGCACCAACGTTGCACAGGGTTGATTGCTGCCAGCTGGGAGCTGATCCAACAGGGATTCCTGATGCAAAAGGCAAACCTTGGTTCCTAACTGGGAAGACAGGACATTCCTTGACTGTTGTAATGCAGGCATGTTCAGGGTCCCAGAAGTGAGACAATGATGGCTTGGTCACTTTCTCTAGGAGCTCGTAATTCCTAGCCAAGACTGTTGAGCCTGAAGAGCAGCCTCTTATGGTAACCTTGTCTCTGCTGGCTTCTTCAGTTCTAGGTCCCAGATAATTGTACAGGTTACTCTCCTGTCAGAGCGCTGAAGATGTATCTTCAGAGGACAGAGTCCGGTTCTGTGCGCTCCCTTCTACGGAGTGGCCAGAAGAGTGCTGCTATATGACCCCATGAAGAAATCTCCTGGCTCAGGCAGGTAATTTGCCAGGCAGTAAGCTTCTTGCCAGGCAGTAAGCTTCTCCTGGCTCAGGCAGGTAATTCGCCAGGCAGTAAGCTCCTGGCTCAGGCAGGCAGTTGCCCAGGCAGTAGGCTCCTGGCTTAGGCAGGTAATTCGCCAGGCAGTAAGCTCCTGGCTCAGGCAGGTAATTCGCCAGGCTTATGTCTATGGTCAGGAACTACTCTCCACTTTGGCAAACATAAGGGCACACAAAGTGTGGGCTCTTTCCATCAAGTTGCACCCTCTTGTGGAAGATCATGGTCTCCGACATCTGTCGGACAGCAGGCTTGAAGACACAAACCACCTTTGGCAGACCTATTCATGTGATATGTCTGAGGATATGGAGGCACTAGACTGTCTAGGGGCGGTTGTGGTTGCCCTGACTGCAGAATGTCTTGAATAGTATGACTTTTTTGACTGATCCTGCCAGTTTAGTGTTGCCATAATTTACTGTACAGTTGATCTTTGTACTTTTGTCTTGGCTCTTCATTCATGACGCCATTGACATACCCATTATGAATGGGAATTTCTTGTCTTAGCGCTTGGTTAAGCTGCCACTGATGCACCCATTACATGATTAGGTCTTGGCTTCAAGATGCCAGTGGTTTGCCCATTTCATATGTTTGTTTGGCTCATATTTTAAGCTACCATTGATTTGCTCGTTATAGCTGTACGTATTTATGCCTTGGCTCTTTAATCAAGATGCCATTGATTTGCACTTTTGTATGGTTTTTGGTTAAGCTAACTACGGTTGTTATGCCCATTATGACATTTTAACCTCGGCCGTTTATTCAAGACAACCCATTATGCCTCAGTATTTTGCCAGTGGAGCTTGGTTTAAGCTGCCTTTGATGTGTGCATTATGATTGTATAGCTTTTTCCTGCTCTTGGTTCAAACAGCCATTATCATGCCTATTATGCCATTATCATGCTATATATTTTGGCCTTGGCTCATTGTTTGCCATTTACATGTCCCGATTTCTGACCCGAGTGTTCTTGTATGTGGCGCTTGGTTAAGCTGCCATTGATATGCCTATTATGACTATATATTTTGGCCTTGGCCTGTTTGCCACTCTTTATATGGCCCGAGTGTTTTTTTTTTGCCATTGTCTGCTTATAGCTGCCATTATATGGCCTGTGTCTGCTTTAAGCTGCCATTATATATTTTGGTCTTAGCCCTTTAAGATGCAGTTGACATGCCTTTGATGACTAAGTTTCTGTTTTCTCAGTGCATGGGTAAGCTGCCTTTGACGACCAATTATAAGGCTACACATCCTTGCTCAGTATATAAGATGCCATAGACACGCCCATTTCGTCTGTGTCTTTTGTCTGGCACATCCCTTTTTGACTGTGTATTGGCTCTTGATTTATGCCTCCATTGACATGCGTTTTTTGATTGTGTATTTTTGTCTTGGATCTTGGTGTAAGCAGCCACCGACATGCTGTTTTAAACCACGTTTTTGACTGGGCACTTCCGTCAGCATGCCTTTTTACTCTGTGATCTTTGGTGTAGGCTCTTGATTTAAGCTGTAATTGATGAGACTTCTTGACCATGCTGTGGGTCAAGAGCCTTTGGCATTTGTATTAAGGGGCTTCTGCTTTTCCTGATCCTGCTACTATTTCATCTTTGATTTACCTGTTCATCTTTAAGGGAGCGCATGAACTATTCATGGCACATTCAAATTGTTGAGAGAGACCATTTAGATGGTTTTTCAGCACTTGAACACCCAGTTGGGCTGGAGAACTGTACAGCAACATTTTTTCATACAAGTTTCAAAATGGCTGTCATGTTTTAGACGAGGATTTGCCAACAATCCTTTTTGATATTCAGGCATTTGTTTGGACAGGTGAGTATGAGAAAAAGGAATATTACCACTGATATTGCTATTATGATATACTTACCTGCGCAAACACTTGGATGTTCTTCCATCTCCCTGCTGAACTGGGAAAAGGTGCAGAAACTGATCTTGTTCAGAAAAGAGTAAAATGGTTTGAACTCACTGTGGAAGATCACTCTGGCACATATCCATAATTGAGGCAAAGTTACCTCCCCACTCCGAATGTCTGTATAGGGTGGGGAATCCCGATTTTTGGCTTTGTTCCACACCAAGTAGGGACAAACCATTTGTGTGTACAGGTAAGTACATTGTAAAACAACTGTCAATTGTAGAATTATTCTTTAACCCTTAACTACTTCAGCTGACAAATGTATGTCTTGAAAAGAAAATGCAATGTTCACTACATATAACTGCCAACAGTCACATGGCATAATCTGGGCTTTATTCTGCAATAGTTTATGAGCTGTATTAGAAAAAAAATCAAAAAAACCCATCAGTCCCACATTTTTAAACACAGTTTCGAAGTTTTTCTATTCTTCCACAAAATTCAGGATGGCGAAAGTCCACAAAAATTCAGGAGGGTTGACACAGCTATGTGAATGACAATTGATTGAAAAAAAAGATTATGACTGAAGGCTATGTCTCAAAACATTTCAGGTTAGTATTAGCATTTACACGGCAAGTCTCTGGTCGGTGCAAGGGTACACAGTACTCTCTCTCTCACACACATACATACACACAAGAGCACACCCTATTAACAGTCGAACACAAGCTCAAAAATGGTTGAAGACACCAATATTTTTATTATCCAGTTCTGCAACAGAAGTATGCATTGCACTCAAAAAAATCACAGAATGACTCGGTGTTAAATCAAAGCAGCTATACGGTCTTGAACTGGACTGTTGGCAACAAAACCTGAGAGGGTGCGAGGCAAAAACCAATTGTGCAACAATGCTTTTATGTCATCCTTCTGCAGTAACAAGACTCCCATTTTGTTCTTCCGACAAATGCCATATGGCTGCAGAGCATATCCCCTCCCCTCCCCCCCCCTGTTTAATCCAATAGCTCAACAGTGTATACTGCCTCAAAAGTTTGCCCTGTTCGATTCATGTGTTGCTTGCATTTTCTTTATGTTTTGTTTTTATTTTCTTCGTCGTGTGTGACCCATCACGATAACAGCTACATAGTCACTGCAGTGATTTCATACATATACCCAGAAAGATCAGCAACTCTGTTGCTTTTTAATTGGTTTAGAGTTACAGTCATCAGTCAGTTTCTTATATTCCTTGAATACAGTTTTTTACTTCATCTTTTGTCTGCAATTCAATATTCAACATCTAAAAGCTTTAAACACAAGCTTCAATAGGTACTAAGTGTTCTGATTGTATTTTCATCTCCAAATCCCCATTTGTCCAAATGGATGATCACCAACTGGTTTTACAAGTCTCTGACATTGTTGCGAAAAAGACCATGGTCATACTTGTCATATCAACTGAAAAGAATTTTCTATGGTTTCCATTCACATTATAATCTAAAATTGGCTTGATGTACTCTTTGTGGCAATGGGTCACATAAACATGATTAATCTGTAACTTGTATGACCTGCCTACATTGTGTCTGTCACCAAATATTCATTTGAATTAAGAACACTTTTACAACCAACAAACGTCCAATGAAATCAGCTGGAAATAAGTGTAAAACCAACAAGCAAACAAACAAACACAAAACAACAAAAATTGTGTAAGCTTTCGGCAACATCAGCATCTTGATTATTTTCAACTCAACAACTTGTCAACGCAATATGTGAACCAATCGAAATGCAATTTAGTTTGTGCACGTCTAACTACTACTCACAGTAACAAAGAAATATTGTACGGTACGGTAAGATACAGTGATATTTTACAGTAAGATACAGTAACATTTTACATGAAGACTTGAGTGCACTGTCAATCAATGAAAAGAAAACCAGTCTCCAGAGCCAATACAAACTGGTCACTGTTAAGTTCTGATCCAGCGCAATTTCAAATTCTCCAACACATCAACAGTCTTGTACCAAAACTTCCTGTGATCAGACCAATGGCACTTCCATCTGACCACTTTCACCTCTCCAACGCTAACAAAAAGTGATCAGAAACACCTGGAACAATAAATGGTGTGCCAGTCATTTAACACCTGCAGGTGGACAGAGTGGTACAGGTGCAGGGAACGCATCCATGTAGCACCAGAAGGGTGTGTGTGAATTGCCTGCGACTTGAAGACTACAGTAGGGCAGGAGTGCATGTTGAATGCCTTTGTGCGGTCCATGATAAGACCATCAACCCAGATCCACAAAGCGGTCACAGGAGAATGGCTGGTGACCAACTGCTGTAACCAAAGCTAAACCTCCCCCCTACCCCCTACCCCCCCTCTTTCATCACCCGGGCCAAGTGCACCCCCCCCCCCCCCCCCCCCCCCACATCTCTATACCTGTGTGCCAGGAAGGTTGTGGAGAATTTCTCGTTTCAGAACAGAGTACTTTCCTGAGAACAGGTGTACTTTCTGGAAACTTCCTGGCTCTCAACCGTTCTTTCACTAAAAGCATTTCAAGCTGACCATTTTATCTGTTTAGAGCTGACAATTTGTCTGATGATGATTATAAATGAGTGTGAGCAGAATGTTCCTGGAGCTTGACCATTTTCAAACAGTCCGGATGTCTTGTCGAAACCCCAAGATATTGGCAGGCATGTTAATAGTAAATATCTCCATCACACTTCTTCCTTTCATCGGGTGTTTTTCGGCAGCATTGTATAGTGGCAGTGGTGAATTAAGGGTAGTGTGCACAATAGTTGCAGAACAGACCAAAAGTAAGGGTGCACAGCTCTGATGCTGTTTCAAAGCTATGGAAGAAAATTAATGATGCAGAAAGTCGAAACAAATTGTTTCACAACAGGGAGTACCTAACGGATGTCAAGTTATTTCTTTTTTAAATGCCTCCATTCAACTCTGATAAATGCCTCCATTTAACTCTGATTAAGACTGAATATGTGCACTCATGCACAAACAAAAACCCCATGTATACACAAAAAGCTTAAAATTTTCTGTACCACTTCACACAAACCATTTATCAGCATTTCAGTTAACAACTGTGACTTAGCCACACTCCATAGAATTTAACAACATGACCTTCGTCATGGAAAAAAGACACTTAAGTGCACAGGCAGCAAGACATCAACACAGGGAATGTGAACATCCTGAAAAGTTGGGGGAAAAAAACAAAGAGAGGAAGCACAGAATACTAACATCGCTTCCTTCACTCCAACTACTATACATACTTGTGGTGGGAGGTATCTATTTAACACCATTTAAAACTGGAAACATGTTTCACCAATTTGTTATTGTAGCAGTATATGAAAACGACTGGCTTTTTTCAATGACGATATATCCAAGATGAAATACATTTTTTTATTTTCTTCAACAGACAATACCTCTACAGATACACAACTTAGTTGCAGTATCATGTATGTGTATATGGCCTACTGACATGTGTCAAAATAATGACATTTTACAGATCATGCAAAAGCATCGATTAGCTGTCAAAAAATTTTCACAGATCATGCTAAAGCACCCAATCAATAGAAGATTTTATTTTCTTTTAAATACACCTCGGACAATTGTCCAGATGATAGGACTTTTCCCCAAATGACTTTTTTTTCCTGCCTCTGTACAGTTACTTAACATCTCAGCCACCCTTCTTTATCTAAAATTTTGTTTAAGTGGTGTGTGTGACTTGGGGGGGGGGAGGTAGGGAGTGCCAAATGGTTGCCAAATGTTGCCACATGAGCAAAAATTCTGGCAAGACACGGGTGCCAAATTTGGTTTCTAATAGACACCTTTGTGCAGATAAGTACATGGAAGGGGGGGGGGGGGGGCATCATTTTCAGATCTACCAGAAAAAAAACTTGTGGGTGGTGTTTTTGTGCATCATTTAAAAATGAACAGCATGTAATACTCTGATCAAATGAGATTTAAGTGTGTGTACATTTAACACAAATAGCCAGTTTCTGTAACTTCTTTCATTCTTTTTGTATGTAGGGCTGATCTCTCACCATCTAAGTTCAACAGCCGTGAGATGTTCTACTGAAAGCTTCAAACTGTGGCATGCGTGCAACTCAATCACTGAAATTCAAATCACTTCCTGTGGGAAACATCCAAGTTAGGGAAACTATCCATGGCAAAGAAGTTTTCAAAATGCATCTGCTTTCAGGAAAAGGAAAACATTTTCTAATCTCCAAGCACAGCTACTCTGACAGTAAATTCAATGCGTAAGTCTACCATTTTTCTCTCACACAAGAAAGGCGCCATTTTTCTGGCAACACAGCCAGAGAGATGTACAATAACAATACTGATTAAGACAACAACAAAAAAAAGAGAGAGAGCCGCTGAATGAAACAACAAAGAATATCACACCATTTTAAGACTTTTCCTTTTTTCCCCCCCAAAAAATACATATCAAAGATGAAGAGAAATTGAAGGGGTATATCACATAGGTTTTGTCACAGTTTACATCAATGGCAACAGTGCCCACAACATTCACAACCATACACACTTTACAGGCAGCTGAATTGATTAACAATAGAAAAGAATGAGAGCAAGTTATCTAATATGTCTTCATAGGCTGTTTGTTTTTTTATTTGCAACAAACACAAAAGTCATATGTAGTGCCCTGCTGACAAGAAATTTGAGATCTTTTTGGAAACGGGACACAGAACAGAAGACAGCACAGACCAGCAGACTGCATATATATGGAAGAATAAAGTGACATTCGCTGAAAGATTAGCGAGCTGAAAATGAACAGTTATCGAAGATAATTTTCCTCTGACGAGTTTTCTATGATCTACGTAAATTTTCGTTTTCTGCTTGAAATAATCATTCTGAAATCAGGCATGCCAAAATACCAAACCACCACAACCACCCCCACACACACCCCCTTTACTCTCCCATCCTATCTCCATCTCCTTCCCAGGAAATCTTTGCAACTATACCTATGATGTATCTACACATAAGCATGGACATAAGTGCATTTTATTGTATTTTGTTGAAAACCTACACTGAATTAAGCATTCAAAATTCCTATCTTTAAGTTAAGCATTTAAAAGCACCATTTTATACACATATCTCAAAGATCAGTTGTAAAAGATTAAAAAGACATGTCCAAAAAATAGTCACTTGTATTTTGAACCATGCAGTGAGTTTTTTAAAATTTCATGCCAATATGAGTGATATTGCACTATGGTAATGAACCCCCTCCCCCAACCCCAACCCCCCCCCCCCCCCCCTCAACCCCTCTTTCATCCCCAGGAAAACGGCCCAAATTTTACACACAGAAATTTGCTGTAATGACAAAGCATACAGTATGTTACATATGAAAAACTGATGACTGAAATTCTGCTGCTCAAGAGATTTCTTCTCTTGGGTCACACTTTGGCTGTAGGCTCTCTCTTACATTCCTTTTATTTCTGTGGCTCTACGTTATCCATCATGTTTCTTTTCAAGGGGATACTTACTGCTTCTCTTAAACTATTTTCCATTTATCCGTTTCAAAGCTCTGCTCTTCCCATTTTATCTTAGTACTGATGCTTGCTAGCTCTCATCTTTGTTTTGAGCACTTGTTCTTGCTCTTCTGAATTTTGCTTTTTTTTTTTTTTTCTTCTTAAAAGTGTTCGCATGAAATGAAATCATTTAAGAAAACTACTTATGAAATGTAATTTTCATTTTAAAAAACTTCTCTTCAAATATTCAATTTCAATGAACAAATATATTCATTTACTTTTTAAAAAATCAATTTCAATGAACAAGTATATTCATTTAAAAAATCAATTTCAAAGAACCGATATATTCATTCAAAAGACTTTTCACACACACACACACACACTCTTTCCTCTCATGAAAAGAAATCTTTGAATAGCTAAAGAAATTTCTTTCCCCCCCCGACATTCTTATCATTCAGATTTCCCCCTCACCTCAGATCTGAACCACACCTCCTTCATGTATTTCTTCAGATTCTTTTCCATCAACTCATCTCCGACGGCTTCTTTAACAGCCAGACTGTGAACTAATGCTTTTCAGCTGCGTTCCTCAACTTCCACGCACACCAGCATACAGCCCTGACATGCAGTTCTCTGTCTACTGAGGAATGCAAAGCCCTGTCCAAGGAGGAATGCTTCAACAGCGTATCTGGAATTGAACCTGATTATAGAAGGAATGTAAACATTTTGTGAGTGCATATCTCGGAGAACTGTATAAAGACGTGATAACAATATTAATAAATCTCGGTCTACTGCACACAATCATGAGAGTAACTGGATTCTCTTGTCTGGATGAAAGCGATACAATTTCCATTTATGTTTTAAGTAGCATGTATCAACAAACTTCCCCATAAATGCTACCAAATGGATAACCCCAACAATAAGCTATCGATTCAAGCTGGCGAGAGTAACATTTTTCTGCACTTAACAAAAAACACACACACACAAAAAACTCAAAACAATTACATGCTTCCACAAGGACATGTTGCTCGGCAAAAAAAAGTTGAATTCTGTTAGTTAGGGTGAACTTTCCGTATACTTTAAAAACATGTCGTTCATTAACAAAAAATTCAAGTCTGTTGGTTATGATGAACTTCTGTGATCCTTTAAAACGACAAACAAAAATGCCACAGAACAACAGATTAACTTTCCTCCAAGATGTGTTACTCACGCGCACAAACCCATACACATCAACACCTTACCTGCTTATCCACATGGCTCACATAGGTAAGGGTACACAAAATCACATAAAGAGATCAACATATGAAAGTTTAAAGGGAGATTTCACTACTATTTACACTCCTCACAAAAGTACTTTATCTTTCAGAGCAATTTCTGAAGTTTTTAATGGTCACAAGTTTAAACCACGGTTATGTCGCAGCCTATATTCTTTGGGTGCACCACATGCTGACCAGTCAGAAAGGAATTTCATTTATAACAACACCCTGACCAATCAAAAGATGGGAATTTCCTTAGAAAGAAACTGCTCCAATGTTCAGGGGAAGGAAGCGAGTGTGTGTGTGTGTGGTGGGGGAGTGGGGAGGCAGCACTCGTAAAAGGCTAATCAACAACAAGGCATTGCTACATGAGGGCCAGAAAAGGTTTATTTTCAGCCGTGTGTTCCAAGGCACTGCGTTCTGTAGCTAACTGCGCCCTGTCTGGGCAATGACATGCTGCCATGAATGCTCAAAAATGTCCTGAAGAAACTTTCGCAGGTTGATGGTAGTGATTGTCGTCAGGTTCCATTTTTCAAGTTTCCATATTTAAGATTTTCTCTGTTCTCCAACTGGAACTCGGTTTCAGATTTTTTTGCGTAAGCAACTGTTTTTAATTTCACCATTGAAGAAGACACCTTCCACCTTCAGAGACAGTTTGGATTTCATATGTGGCATTTGTTCTGCTACAACAGTAATACCATAATTTTACAGATTTATTTTAAGTCCCACTTCACCACTACTCTCTTAGGTGTTCAATAAGGAAACTGATAATCGACAGCAAGCGAGTTCTCTCTTTTCACAAAGTTTAACTCCAAGAAACAGATCGCTTGGACAAGCATAGCGCTCTAACAAAGCATAGCGAAACGCTCCATGGTAACTGGCAAAAAATGCTGTATCTATTGGGCATCGTACCATTTCTGGTCGGGTTGTGGCCTTTTCATGTGGACACCACTAACCAATCGGACTGTGTACGGTACGATCCTGCTCCTGTGGCGATCAATGGCATGCACCCCAAACACCTCTAGTCACTGCATAATAAAGTGAGCAAGACGGCGGCATATAGTCCCTGTGGATGACCATTGTGGCCCCATCAGCACTGAATGTGTGCACAGAACATGAATGACACTGCACAGGTCTATGACACGGCTCTACCATCAACTGGCCCATTTTGGACAGACCCTCCAGGTCTTTATAGATTCCTGATTTTCAGTTTCCTCGTACCACTGTCAAAAATAAATGAATGAATGCCTCCCTGATTTTTTTTTTCTCCTATGCAAACACTCTCTAAGCACAGATAAATGAGCAGAAAACATACTGCCATTAGCAACAATGGGAGATGGGGAAAAGGGTAGGAAGAGGTCTTGTAACGAGTGAGGCTGCTGCTGCATCTATCCCACCAGTAGAAAAACCCACAGAAGACACTGCCACAACAGGATTCAGCTGCAAAACTATCACCAATGCTGCTTGACCACCAAGAAATGAAGAAATCTCCAAGACATGGCTAATCCTACTAAAAACAGACTGAGGCTGAGGGGAAGTAATCGGAGCAATCTTAAATTTGTATGTGACTGGTCACGATTCAGTACACCCAAAGAAAGACATGAACAACCCAGTTCTCGCTCAGAGAAGTTTGTTTCTATACCACAGCTGGGTTTGGTTTGGAAGACAAGAGAGCAAAGCAATCAAGTTTCTCATTTCTCCCCATGCAATGTCTGAATGCGAGAGTGGAAACAAATGCGAAATGGAGTGTGCAAGGGTTTTGTGCTTTACATTCTGTGCTTGTGTACACACGGTGTATATGTTAGTTGGTCTGGTCTGCTGCTGCATCTCTCAGCAAATTATTCTCCATTTACCCATCTTAAAAGACAAACAGGTTCTTGGATTTACTTGAATGAGGCTGTTAAGTGTTCTGTTTTCCTTATCGAATGGGTCTAAACACTTCCCTCATGCTTATTCTCATCTCCAACGTAAGGCATCTCAGTTCTTTTCTTACCTGAATGCACCATCTTTCCAATTTTGCCCCATGATTGGTGATGAGACGAAAGAACGAAACACAAACATGCAAGGATGTTCAGATTGTGTGTCTGTGTGCGTGCCTATAAGTATGTGTGTATGCATGCGTTTATCTATATATGCATGTGTATGTACAAAAGCTTGTCTAAAAGATTATCAATTTAAAGTTCATTTAAAAAATTATGCTAATCTGCATATTCCCTACATTCTCGTTGCATTATGCAAGGTCAAAGACACAAACCATAAACGGTTAACAGCAACATAAACAATATTTACACTATTTACTTTTCAATCTTGAAAAAAAAAAGATTAGAAACCTCTTTCAAATGTAAACCTGAAGCATGTAATCAACAGTACCCTTTCCATACACAATTTTCAAAAATGTTTTTTTTTTTTTTGCTCTGTTCAAAAATACCATTCATCAAACTGTTCCTTTCTCATAACACATATCTGGCCACAGACTTGACCTTGAGACTACAACAACGGAGAGAGAAGTGTGCGTGGGAAAGCTAATTTTCACATAAACGCAGGTCAAAACCTGAAAACGAAAATGCTTGTTTGGAATGTTCAGAAGCCCATAGAACAATCTGGACACAACCATTGGTAAAGGCCAGAGAGACAGCAGGAAGGGGCAACAAGGATGGAGCAATAAACAAGTATGGCAGTGATGGAGTCAACATCTATAGCGCGTGTAAGGGAAGTAACACTGTGAGGGGTGTCCCATTCCCTTCCCTCCCTTTGGTCCCTCTAAACTGGAGGTAAATCCCCTCTTTCATCTTGTCTTTCCAAGACTGCTCTTCAACAAGAAAGGACGAGTTCACATGTACGTGCATACACACGAGCATTGTACACACACACACACACACACACACACGTACATATACACAACACTCGCACACTTGCAAGCACACACACACACAGTTTAGATGTGGTCACTTGTTCCTCATAATAGGAATTAGTTCTGCATTAACCTGTACAAGTGTTTCAGATCTTCTCCGACTGAAAGGTTTACAGGTATGGAAAGGATTAACTGCTATCAGTTACTCTGGGTAAACTTAACCCCCCTATGCACATTTACACATTATGTACAGCCGAGCATTTGCCCCTTTGGGTATCTCTATTCAATTTCTTAAGAAGGAATATTTCCCAAACTTTAGGTCGAAGAGGTGCCTCAAAAACACCTGAACGAGTTATCGCAGAGTGTTCACAACAACATTTTAGTGGGGAATGGCCAGTTGTGACCATCTCCATAGACATCCTCATCTGTTCTGAATATCTGTACGTTTTCATAATCCAATGTATGCTCACATGGTTTATAGGTTTAGTAATCATGATGACCGAACAGAGCCCTTTTAGTGCTGTCAAATTTGAACAGGAAAAAATCACCATCACCTCCAGATCAGGTCTGACCATCAAAAAGATTACATCCCTTACATGGAATAAACAACGACAACATGGCAGCTAAACTATTCTATCCTCATGGCAGATTAAATTTGGCCAAGCTGACAGCACCTCAGGTACTATGAATTGAATCCAGATATAAATTAATCATAAGAAAATTCATTCACTGACATTCACTATGAATTCTCAATCCAGGATAAAAATTAATCATAAGAAAATTAATGAAAAACATTCAAACACCACAAAAATACATTTGAAATGCCATATGAGTGAACAGACGATGCCGAAAGTACAGACACTGTCTACTCTGGACAATGTGTCCAGTTCTCACTTCCTAGTCGCACCAAATTTCAATTTACAAAAAAAAAAAAGCTGGCATCTCACAACCTGTAACTAGAGGAGGGGAAAAAGTAGTAAAAGAGTTTCCTAAACAAAAAGGAGGAGAACGGTCCACAACGGAGAGCAATAACATGGATTATTGAATATCTATCGTGCCTCTCCTGTCTGTGTGAAAATTCAAAGGGAGGCAATTCGTTAGCAAGTCTGCACTTGCATTAACCTGCGGATGACAAAAAGATGTCAGGTAAAAAAAAATCCACTCTGCAGCTTACCCTAACATACCACTGGTAATAGTTTTCATATTCATATCAGTTTATCAATTCAGTCAAAACTGAGACAAAGCATTCTCCAGGTTTTACAAATTGTGCGCAGCTATGTAACGCCAATATATACATTCTTTTCCATCATGACAAAAAATAGATTTACTGAAAAAAAAAGGTCAAATGTCACTTGCAGTGCCAAAAGAAAGTACACCACTGATATATTTGCTTCCACCCTTTCAACACCCTATTACTCCCATCTTTTTCAATATCCTCCTCTCTCTCAAAACCCTAATCCTATGTTTCATTACACAATAATCTCTCTAAGTTCTGCTATCAACTATTTGCTTCGTTCTCTTCTGGACATTGATGTCCTCTGTTTCTACACAATGTGTGTAGAGAGTGCTATCAATATTTGTGTGTGTGTGTGTGTGTGTGCTACCAAGTGTGTGCGAGAGTGAGTAAATGTGTAAGTGTGGATATGTGTTATGTTGTGTGTTTCAGCTTCACACACACACACACACACACACACACACACACACCACCACCACATTATAAACAGACACCACAACACAAACACACCACAAATACAAGTACAGACAGGCACACACATACACAATTTTCATCTAAAAATGAAAAAAAAAAAAAAACCTTCCCCCTGTAACTTCCCTTATAGGTCCATTTCAACAAAACATACAATTACACACATAGTAAGGAAGAGGGGGAGGAGAGAAGTTGACAGGCACAGCAAAGGGGCAGTGGGAAGGAGTAAATAAATTTTTTTTTTCAAAATACATCCCATAGCATAAAGAAAAAAAAAAAACATTCATGTCGAAATCCAACAACTCTCGTCATCTCAGGACAGCCCTGACACAGCAGACCCCCTTCATGGTTCACGGTGTTGATAATAAACGCCCAACTGAAAACGGGAGCGAGCTTCACACATAAAGGGTCAGGGAGGGGAAATAACAAAACGAATTCCATGCTGACTAACAAAAGGTATAAAAAACCAACCAAACGACAACGAAGTCTAGCATTGGTGGAAGTGAACTGGTCCATGCCAGGCGACTGTGGTCTGTGCCACTGTGATCTCCTCCCATTTCCTCTGGATTCCTTTCGCCCCCGACTCCTTCTCCTCATGATTCTCGCCTTCAGTACTCATCCGGCTACAAAAAAAAAAAAAAAAAAAAAGAAAGAAAGAAAGAACAAACACATGTATGAAGTAACGAAGGAGCATGAAAGTCTATCCTCCATGGTTCATGCACAACATAATCAAATAATGCATTAAATAAAGGGGGGGGGGGGGGGGGGTATCCATGATGAATCCACAGATTCATCTTCATGCCAGAACAAAATCTTCACATCAACAGATCAGAGCTAAAGAGGACAAGGATGCATGTGTGCCTGTTGGAATGGACTGAAAACAACATTTAAAAATGAAAAACGAACATCTGTGAATACTCTAAACAATTTTTTTTTTGGTTGTAAATCAAATGTACAAAAATCAACCTGAAATGTTCTCATGAACTAATGCAAGATTTGGAAAGATGGGGGGGGTTGGGGGAAGGGTGGGGTTAGCGTGTGTAGGTTGGGAATAAAAAAAAAAAAAAAAACAACAGGGATCTGGTAACAGAGTAATTTGGTCGAGGGGCTAGAATGGCTAGAGGGGCATGGAGGAAGAGGGACATGGACTGGACTCGAATGTACTGACTGATGCTAGAAGATAAGAACAGAGTGAGAGATAAGATTCCTTGCCACAGCTGTGATGTCATTTCCTTACGCAAGTCTGTCATGAAGAGAAACTTTCAATTAGTACCGGTGAAGCTATTACATCATTCATACCAAGTAACGACCAGAAGAATACATTTTTACATAAGAACAGTAACACAAACTGCACAGAAAACGGCACACGGTTTAAGAGGTTTTTACGCTAAAAGCAAGTCATTATCACAGAACAGCATTTAACTGAACTGGAAAAAAAAAAAAAAAAAAAAAAAAAAAAAAAAAAAAAAAAAAAAAACCAAAAAAGAATTTGAAAGACCCCTTCACTGCTGTATTGGGAAACAATATCCAAAATTATGTTTTTGATGTATTCTTAGTGAGCCTAATGCACATACAGCTTTTCAAACACTTCAAAAACCAGCATTTATTTCCCCTCCTGCATGTTTGTAAACCAAGTAGGTGGCGGTTACCATCCCTTTCTATGGCCACAACAGCTGACAATGACAGGAGACCTTCAGGTGGAATGGATCGAGGCATTTGAGCATGCTTCAAAATACTTCACATTACATACGTGAGGCATCACAGAAATGATTTAGAGGACAGAAAGACCCTGCATACCCGGACATACAAAGACTCTTGCCTAGCAATTAAGATACTGTAAGCTTGCTAGGTCCCAGGATATACTCCCCAAATCTCCATGTCTAAGACCATTCCACAAGATACAATGGACACTCTCTGACACAGGCCGAAGAAGTCCTGGACAGAGAGCACAAAGGACTGGTTTGTATGAAACACCTCTATCCTGTGGCACAGGACTTGGGACAGAAACCCCCTGACTCCCAAAGATCCCTGTGGTCTACAGTTTCCAGACACACACTGTTCATCACCACAGTCTGTTCATTCACGGTTCATTATTAGCCCGTTCTCAGTCAGTGTGTGCATCTCTGAACATGACTCCAACAGTCTCATGTGTTGAGAAATATATTCCCCACCCCCCCATCCCCAAATTCACAGCTATAAATTTAGAAAGTAAAAAAAAAAACTCTGTCTTTCTTTCACACACACACACACACACACACACGCACACACACACACACACACACACACACACACACACACACACATGCACACACCATACTAAAATGAAGCAGCTTAAATCAACCTTAATCTGTCCTTCCTTGCAAATTTAACTGACTCGTGGTGATGTCAAGAAATGCTCACATGCTCTTGACAATGCTGACAGTTACCTTAAGTTATCGCAACGAACAGGTTTTTCATTCTTTCTCTCTCCTTCATTATCTCAAACATGGATAGCTGCGCAAATCTGCCATGGCACTTTCCCAAACACCACCACTTACGGAGACAAATCACACCTGTTTGAACAATTGCCTCCCTTACATGACTACTGTACCAGAGTCGTATTCCTTTACAATGAATAAGTGGGCTCTGGAGAAGATGGGATTAGGAGAGAGATGATGGATGGTGGATGGATGTATTACAAGGTTTGCATATACCTTAAAATTCATTAGATTCTGGTACACACACACACACACACACACACACACACACACACACACACACACACCTCCCCTTCATTTTTTTTTGTTTTCTAAGATCGCTAAAGACTCTTTAAAATCTAATGAACAGCTAAGAGCTTTTTGCAGCCATAGCCTTTAAAAACTGCTACTGAGAAGTGTACTGTGTGTAAAGAATCAACAGCATAAAAAAGAAAACACACACACACACACACACACACACACACCAAATGACAGTTCTCTTGTCATTCAAAACAAAAAACAATCGGGCAATGAAACTGTTATCGGCTATGGATCTTACATCCTCTATTCATAGCATCAGCCATGTTCAAAGGTTTACACTCTTGGAGTTCCACTGTGCCAGTCATGTTCACTTGTAGAGATCATTTTCTGAATAAAAGTAACAGAAGCCTTCCAACATTATTTTGGTAATAAAGACAACGTTCTTCCCCAGAATCAAACATGTAATTCTCACTAACAGGCCATTTGATCCTGAAGCATTAATAGCCAGCTAAAGTTGAGGAGCGAAAAGAGAACTATCATTTTCACTGACTCTGAGGAAAATGGTGAACAACTCTGAAGGTACTCTGCTGCATCTTCAGCCCTGCATAAGGACCGCGCCTTTTTGTACCTGAGCTTGAGCTGGATACTGAGACTCCCAGATGATGGAGACAGCTGGTGAGAATTACCTATCATTGTGAACACTGTCTTCTTTGCATCACTGACCATGAAGACAGATCAAAAGGAAAGAAGATGACACAGAAGCCTCTGTCTCTGTCTATTTCCTCTCTGTCCACTTCTTATCAGTGTTCAGAAACGTGCACTGGGCTGTATGATTAGGCATTAAGTTCCTCACTCTCAGCACATTCTTCGAGTGCTTCTTACCAGCTGACATGATGGAAGTCAAACCACAAATAACCTACCATTCACCTGATCCCTCAATTCTACAGAATATAATTTTTTCCCCCCTGATGTTACACAAAAAAAATGCTTTTCTCTTTTTAAGTCACCATTTTCAATTATATTATGAAAGAAAGCATATTTACAACTCACACACACACACTCTTTCTCACGCACGCACATGCACATATACACACACAAAAAAATGGCCATCTACATACATGCATGGTGACTAAAAAAAAAAAAAGGGGGTACACACTCCAAATCACAGCTTTCCCATAAAATCATCATAAACCACCTTTAGAAAATCTCTTACATGAAGTGCAGGACAGTTAGTATGCTTACTGATTTACATAAAGTAACACAATGAGTGCAGGTGAGAACGCACCGAGACTTTTCATTCGACGACTGTATCTTCTAATGATCTCTGTGTATATATCCTTTCAGGGTATGGATCTTTTTTCCATTTCCTTTGCAATGATGGGATTGATTTTTTTTTTTTTTAAAGCCCTTACTCTCCATTTTTGAATGATAATTATCATCATACTCTTTCAAAACAACATTTGACATTACACACATAACTGGGTAACAAAATAGGATTAGAAATATTTTTGTTTTAATCTTTCTCAACTAATCTAGCATATTAGTATTGGCCATGCACTCTGATTCCATTGGGACATTGTCATTTGTACCCATCAGAATTAACTATGCATGCAGCTGTGCTGAAATGCATCACTCAAAACCTAACCACATAGCAACTGCCTACAACGTACAAAGTATGAGAAAGTAACTGGGATTGATTTTCCCAATTTTCTTTTTGAATGGCAAAATTATTTCCAACATAATCAGTTTTCATGTTCATTTGTAATGCCATTAAAAGAAAAAACAAAAAAAAAAGACTGATTTTGCTCCCTTCAAATGGCGACCAGCTTTCTGGTGTATGATTTGTTCGATACCATGTCCGACATCAATGTCTTGCTATCACTTTGTACATGTTTCAAAACAAGTCACTACATTTCTTTTCTTTTTTTGCAATTTCCTTTTCGCAACCAGTCTCCAAAGAGAAAACAGTGTGTACCTATGATCAGTACCCTACCACCAAATGACTAATGTACATGACACCAAGCTACCAGACATGGGGAAAGCACCAGCTCTATCTGGTGTCATGCAAAACATATAACAGTGGTCAACATTTACTCACCAAGCATGCGAATGACCTCAACTGCTGGATGATTAAACAAACAAACAAACAGCACACAAAAACTGATGACTGTGGATGGAGGGGAGTAGGATTCAATCACACGAAGCAGGGAACTTACATCAACCCAGTCAAAACTTAAGGGAGAAACTAAAACAAAGCAAGGTTTGGTGTCAGCAACGTCCATCATTAATTTTTTTTCTTTTTCTGTCAGACAGAATGTTTAAATGTTGTATCTGTACTTTCATTTGATCCTATAGTTTCCAAATAAGTTTATTTTCATCCGAAAGAGAAAATGTTATCAGGCAAATTTCTGTGAAAACGAAGAAATATAAAATAGCTGGAGCACTGGCATGCTCCTTCATGTTGCTACCAACTCCTGTGTCCATGTTCTCTAGGCAATGTAAATTCCCCTAGTGTTACTGATGCTACACATATATTGTACTAGCTGTTTTACCCCACTTATTGTCCCGTCCCACTCCAATCTCCTTGCATCTTTATCCTCACCCTACCTATCCTATCTTTCTTTTCATTCATCTCCCTCTTTTTAAAATACCCTCTAATCTCCCTGTCCCCCCCCCCCCCCCCCCCCCCCCCCCCCCCCCCCTACAATGGCTTACTGTGAGCCAGTTTTCATCCATGAATGCCTCTCGGGTTTGATCACTGTTATTTCCCTTTGACCATCTTCCAACTGGGACATCATTTCACTAACAATACCTTTGCATTACAAATGCAAACTGTCCAGCACAAAAGTGGTTTCACTCTTATCTGCCCACTTTGCTTAATAAGTCACCAGGCCAACTATTGGAGACCTTCAGATGAAAACTGTGGATTTGTACACTGAGCCAAACACACACACACAGACAGAACACAGTCTATATATCAGATTCTTGTCCTGTTGACTGCTTCCTCCTTCTTCCTGTTGGTCTGGCTTTTTTAAACTTCGTTTCTATACCCTTCCACAGCCACATCGTTGTTCGCATTCAGCTTCCACTCTCAGATTCCCAGACCTTCATCAAACAACCCCAAAGCATATTATTTTCATAAACCAGTTTCCACCCACTATTTCATAATTTTACTAGAGTATATATATATATATATTGAATTATAAACAAAGCTTGCTCTTATGTCTCAGATTATAGAAATAGGGGGGTGATAAGCCTACATATCTGCAGTGGTAGATGATTCTGCCTAACTGACAGTATGTGCTTGAGTGGGTGAATGGGGAATAAATAAATGCTTCTCAAAATGAACCTTCAGCAAGCTTATAGTCTCCAAAGC
>JADBJO010000031.1:977500-990000 GCA_016801955.1 Conus betulinus | reverse complement strand
TCAGATTTTTCAATTCTTTGTTGTTGTTCGTTTTAAGTTAAATCCATTCACTTTACACACACACACACACACACACACACACACACATCGAAACTTTCCTCTCCCCAACCTGTCTCTCTCTCTCTCTCTCTCCAGCGCGAGTAACTCCTTCCATTCCTGACAACAAAGACCTTAACAGTAGCTGGATGCGACACTGACAGTGTAGCAAATTTTTACTTCATCATTTCTCAAACCAATCACAAGCCACTCCCCTAATCTACAATAAAAGGACGACATAACTGGGTAGGTCAGCTAGAGGCAGAGTAAGAAAAGCCAAACCAGAATACTTCCTCATCCCTCTGAGGATTACGAAGGATGAGAATTTCATTTATCTCACCATTTTTAATTCAAATATTAAGGTATCACATTTCATCTCAAGAAATACTAGTTTTTAAAAAAAAAATAGAAGAAAAAAAAACTCACTCTGAAAAGGAATTTTAAAAAAAATAAAAAAGGAAGGAAGTTAAAAGGTAGCCTCCCCCCCCCAATCCCCTACCTACTCCCAAATCAAAATGTTCCTCCAATTTCATCGGCTGATTTATGTATATATAGAATATTAGTGCATGATTCAAACCAAAACACACACACACACACACACACACACACACACAACACAAAACAAAAAATAAAAAAGGTTTCATGTTCCCCTGAATTCTATGTCTGCCAGACTCTACTGCACAATGACAAGCACACTGACACTTTGACGTAGGGATCGGAGTAACCCATTGGTGTCCATAGCAGCCAGCTCAGCACACCGAACGATGCGCACAAACAGACGCTGCTTTGACGTATCATAGCGCAGTGACAGCAAGATTTTCCCTCGTATGGAGATCAAATCATCATCTTTTTCCATCTGAAATTTTAAAAAAACGAAAGTAAGTGACGGCCTCTATAAATGTTGCCTAAAACCTTATAAACTTTTCTTTTAATAACATGGGGTCTAATATCCAAATCACTGAAACAAGTTTCAGCTTTTTTTTTATGGAAAAAGATGTTACCTTGACCAAGAAACATGTAATTTTAATATCCTGTCAAATTCAAAAGCACAGTTAATAATGAAAGTACTCCACTGACAAATTTTCTGCTCTCTCTCTCTCTCACACACACACACACACACACACACACACACACACGCACACACAACACACACACACACAACACACACACACACACACACACATCTCTCTCTCTCTCTCTCTCTCTCTCTCTCTCTCTCTCTCTCTCTCTCTCTCTTTGTCACCTGTCCTGACTTGATGTTTTTACTTTAAACCAAAGATGTCATGTAAAATTAAAAAAAGCTACTCTGTTTTACAGTAGACTTTTATTTCTGCCTTCTTCACCTCAATACCAAGTTTTTGATAATTCTGAACACCAAAAAGTAATGATAAAATACAACTGTTCACTTCATTCCAATTAATGAACTAATTTCCAACACTGTTTTGTAGGAGAATAAATCTCAATATGATTTTAGTAAGCTGATGTCAGATTTTATTTCCAATAAATTCAAACAGCCAAGAAGCATTTTCTACCCAAAGCACACACACACACACACACACACACACACACACACACACTGAGCTTCACTAGCACTGAAATCCTACAGACTGCCTACACCACTTACACCACAAGGTGTCTGTGAAACCCTCTGCTGACAGAATCAATGACAAAATCTAGTCAAAGTATCACACAAGCGTTGCGCAGATCACTCGATACTGTGATAAATCTATCAATCCATTCTATGTCAGGCACCCTTAAAAAAAAAGCTCTAGAAAAATTCTGAACTAACAGATTCCACCGTTTACAGAAAGACTGTTAAACTGAGAGAAGGAACCGAAATGAGAAATCACACACAGGTAAGGCTACATATGACCTGAAATACAAGAGAGAAGACAAGGTAAGGAAAAGTATCTGTTAACCGATTTTAATCAGAATGAGCAGATGAGGTGTCAAAGAGGACAGTTTTGTCAAAATGAATCATTCTAATTAGTAATAATCAGAAAGAAAGGGACAAAAAATAAAAGAATTAAGAACAAAACTAAAAAAGAAGACAGAAACACTGAAAAGTTAACAAGAAAAGAGGAAGTAAGAAAAAAAAAACAGAAAAAAGAAAAACTTGGCGAACCACTTCAGTACCTTCTTAATCATTACAGTAAACTTAAACAAAAATTCTATGATATTGTTCTCCTATTCCACATTGCGAGAGCTGACCCAGCACGGCAAAGAAATGCATGCTGTTCAAAATGCTTTTACTTTCACAGACTAATAATGCATCTCCACACTCTGCTCACAATGAAAACTGCGAGGGTGCTCACAGAGCCAACAGTGATCACTATATCCTCACCTGTACTGTAACTGCAAGTGGCAATGAGAAACGGAATCAAGAAATTCATTTTGTCTGTGTTTGGATTCAAATACTGATGTTCAATGACAGAAATGCCTGATGCGTAGCTCTTGTAACTAGTGTAAGCTTTTTGTGTGTTAAGGAAACACAAAAAATATGAAACATGCACCAGGAACCTTGGAGAGAAGATAGACTCCACTGCTCACTGAAAAGCTGGACACAACCACCACCACCCCTCCCAACACACACACAAAAAAAACAAACAAACAAACAAACCCTTAGTCACTACATAGCTACTAAATTTGGTCTAATCAAATTCATTGCTCAAATAACTAACTCTCAACAGATCATCTGAACTCAGAATTTATTAACATCTTCACTAAACACCAACAAACTGCCGTGGATTGATAAAGAAATAAACCCAAATTATCCTTTAAGACTAAAAAAAAAATAAATAAATACTGATCTCTTCAGAAATCTGAAGAAACACGAATGTCACATCATGAAAAAGGTCACCACGTCAGAGTCATCTGAACTTTTACATTGAATGCCGCGAAAGTCCCATCCGTTCTTCTTCTTCTCTGCGTACGCGGGCTGAAACTCCTGCGGACACTCCCTATATGGACAGGCAAGTATTAATCCCATCTACCCTACAAAGGGAGTGGAGTTTTGTGTGCATGACCGTTTATTATCCCGCCATTAAGGCAGCCATACTCCATCTTCGGGGAAGTCCCATCAGTACAGTCAAAGGTATACACTTCGAATCTGGCAGAGTGACGTTATACTTCATTCCAACACTTTTCACGTACAAGAAATGGATGACAACAGTGGCTGATGTTTTCTTACTTTTAAAACTCTGTTCCGATCATAAGCAATTTGAACATTTTTTTTTTTACTTGATTGGCTCCTTTCATCCTGCTGAAGCTGTTTTTAACTTTGGAAAGTTTTTTTTTTTTTCAGACTGCACAGGGCAGGTTAGGTTCTCATTATTTTCTTTTGTCTCATTCACAGCAACAGACAATCAGGTATGAAAAAGACATGAACAGAAGCCTGGTAAGACAAATGATTTAGAGTCAAACAACAGGATACAAAGAGTGAAAAATGATCAGAAATGACAGCTCTACTGTCTCTGAGCAGTCATAGAATGCATCCCCTTTGCATCCACTTTGAAGATGAAATTATAGAGGATAAAATTCAACAAGCACAGCGCAGTTTTATGCATTTTCAACTCACAAGGCAAAACAGACAAATGACCCTCAACTGTGAAAAAATAAGATTCACATCATTTGCCATTTTCTTTTTTTTGCCTACCCCTCTCCTCCAATCTCATCTTTCATATCATCCCAGAGTCAGATAAAACATAATTACATACCATATATCTGAACAATGTTTTATCTCACTACCTACCATATTTCAGAACAGATTTGTTTTTGTTCTAGCTTTTTAAAGGTGTGTCTTGTCTCTGAAGAGAATGATCAAAATCAAAAACTGCTTTTTGCACAAGCCACATATGTTATTAATACTATCTAGCCGAGAGCGGCGCATGCAGCACAACTCCCTACTGCCGCGCGCTCATGCATGGCGCTCAGTCCCTGCCGACATGCATATTTCACCACTTCTTAATTAATTTTTACGGTAGCTAGTCAACAACTGACAGTGTTGTGTTAGGCGTCATAGGAAAGAACAAACACTAAACTAATCGATCATAGTAATTTCAAATCATTTACTTTCAATGTGTAGACACGACTGTGCGTTGAAAAACATGTCTGACAAGTAAAAAAAATTCTTTGCTTACATTCTATCCATTGTGTTAAACACCAAATCAGAAGATGAAGGGATGGCTGCATCTTTAAACTATTCACTTTCCTCATTTCTTTCATAGTTTTCTATCTCTCTATCACTCCCCTCATCACCAGATCCACTTTGTAATATGATTTCAAGTGCTTCATTGACCGAGAAATCGCTGCCACCCCTTCGTCTGACCGACATTTTTTCGGGCGCGCTTAGTGGCAAAGCCCGGTGCTGTCAGTTCCTTTGTTCCAAAGCTGCTGGGGACAGCCATGTTCATTATAGAGCACTGAAAGTAAGGTCTACTACTCACTTCAACATCCCCAAGACTAGTTACAGAGCTTATTTCCCTTGGATCATTTTATGGAAAGTGTAGGAATCTTTTATGTTCCAGTCACACGGTAGAGTGTGCCACGGCAGAATGTACTGTCTGTCCATCACACAGCTTTGGGTGCTGTGGCTCGAGGGAAAAAAAATCCCGTCACACTTTGTTGTGTAACATGGCTGGTAAGGTTAACAAAAAATATTTCTTAAAAAATCAATTGCACTTTGTTCCATAAACATGCTTGTTAAATTTTTCCTATTAATGCATTGAGATGCTCTCTCAGTGTTTGTATATTGTTTTCTGCAGAGCGTTTTTATCACTGCTGTTGTCATTTTCTACATAGAAGGAAACCCAAGACATATATATATATATATGCACATAGTTGATACATGATGCAGAAAGTGCACCATAGAGATGCTGTTGTCATGCATGCCTTTCTGCCCCACTACAAATTGCAGAGTTCAGCCCAACACAGAAAAACAAACCACTTTACTCACTTTCTTGCCTGAACCAGGTTCCTAGGACATTGAATTCATAAATCACGTAAAACAAGAAAACAAAAAACACATGAATGTAGTAAGGCTACAAAATAAACAAAACGAACACAGCAAAAATGTACACATACCTGAAGACAATGCACTTAAAACCTCACATCTCTCACAAGAAGAGACAGTCTTGCACACTAAAACCATACCATATCAAAAACATGACACTTTTTCATCTTTAATTGCATCAAAGGGTTTCAAAACTGATGTGCAGGTGGGAACTGTTCAGCAACATGCCTATTGAAGCACTTTGCAATCTAAAGGCCACCTGTTTGTTGAAGCTCATGGGTCATTTTGTTTTTCTACAGGTCAACCATAATCAAAACGATTTCACTCACAGTGTGGTTGTGAAAAAGTGAAGGAAAAAAAAGAAAAAACAACACTAACCGGTTTGTGCTTCTCCAGTTCCTCTTTGAAGAGCTTGGTCTCATGCGGTTTCAGTCTCTTCAGAGGTACCCGGGTCTCCCCAATAAAGTCAAAGCCAAAGGCGTCTTCATCCAGCACAGACAACCTGGTCAAGTGAACATAACCGAACTGAGAGTGTTCTGAATAACTGTTTTGAGGATTACGCTTTAAAATACCAGAGTGCGGTCAAGTGCCGTTCATTCCAACTCGCCCATTTACAATCACACTCAAATTCTGGTTGCCTAAATCCAGAACCAGCAATCCACACAACCACATTCAGATTCCACTGTCTAAATCCAGAACCAGCAACCCACACAACAACATTCAGATTCCACCTGTCTAAATCCACAGCCAGCAATCCACACAACCACATTCAGATTCCACCTGTCTAAATCCAGAACCAGCAATCCACACAACCACATTCAGATTGCACCTGTCTAAATCCAGAACCAACAATCCACACAACCACATTCAGATTCTGCATGTCTAAATCCAGAACCAGCAATCCACACAACCACGTTCACATTCCCCCTGTCTAAATTCAAAATCAGCAATCCACACAACCACATTCAGATTATGCCTGTCTACATCCAGAACCAGCAATCCACACAACCACATCCACATTCCCCCTGTCTAAATCCAGAACCAGCAATCCACACAATCACATTCAGATTCTGCATGTCTAAATTCAAAATCAGCAATCCACACAACCACATTCAGATTCCACCTGTCTTAATTCAAATCAGCAATCCACACAACATTTCAGATTCCACCTGTCTTAATTCAAAATCAGCAATCCACACAACCACATTCACATTCCCCCGTCTAAATCCAGAACCAGCAATCCACACAATCACATTCAGATTCCGCCTGTCTAAACTCAAAATCAGCAATCCACACAACCACATTCAGATTCCGCCTGTCTAAATTCAAAATCAGCAATAAACACAACCACATTCAGATTTTGCTTGCCTCAATCCAGAACCAGCAGTCTACATGAAGCTCTAAATGTCAAGTCAGCACAGAGCAACGCACCAGAGAAGGCGCTGGTGCCCAAATGTGCAGCCCACCATCTTCTCAAGCCACTGTGAACAACAGTTACTGCTTGTTTTGTGGAGTCGCCATGAGTCATCCTCTCTTTCAGAGGAAAGAGGCCACCTTGTTCATCCAACAACAGTCCTCATGAGCTTGCCACCACAAAGGACTGTGACAAGAACTTTATCACAGGCATGGGAGATGGGATGAAACAAAAACTGAGATCATCAGGACAGCTACGAATGAAGGCCCACTGATAACGATCTATTTGTTATTTCAAGCTCATCGATAAGGACGGCGATGGTGACAATGATGATATGGAGTCCCGTTCTGGTCCGTGAAGTGCTGCACTCTGTGTTCCTCTCACGATATATCCCCTGGTTTGAGGGGTAAGACATCAGCAGCACGGTCTAAAAAACTGCAGCAACAGGTTCAAAGAACCATCCCTTAAATGGATAAAACTTGACTGTGTAGTCCCAGCCTTTCCATAACATGTACTCTTCTTTCTTCTTTTCAGCTTTTGAAATTCAGGGCAGTAAGTTTAAACACTAATCGAGATCTAAAACCTGTACAATGCTGGTATACAATAGCAAGTGAATTTGATTCTTTGTGTACATGTACACATATGGATGTGTTTGTGCATGCAAATGTGTCAGCAAATGTACGTTTGTTGGGCCAAAGGATACCATGATGTCCAAGTATGGTGTAAAATGATATAAACATTATGACACTTTCAGTTTTTCAGTTCCGGTTCAGTTTCATCAAGAGGTGTCACTGCACGCAGATTAGTCCATATTCACAACACCACATCCTCAAAGTTTCGAGACCACACTGCGCATGATTTAAAGCTGACGGATAAATGAATTATGACACTATACCAAGCTATTAACACACCTTTTTTGTAAATGGTCTTATCTTCCATGCTTACTCTGTGACATCAGGCCTTTGCTGTCATGATGACCCCCTTCATCCCTCCCCCCCCCCATCCCCCTCCCCACACCCACACACACACCCACACCCACACACACACACCCAGCTTCATGCTAAAGCAGCCTCAGCACCAGAAGTCCGCAGGGAGCTTTCAATACCATAACATCCTGAGACAATCCAACAATGAACTTTGCTGCCTGTGACCTAAGAACAGCACTGACACTCACACATTCAAGTTCATGCGATGAATAGAGAGAACACTTCCGTTTCACCTTTCATCACATTTTTTTTTTTTTTTTCAAACACAGACTGTGCGTGATGCACTCCCTTACCTCAGTGTTTTTCTTGAGCATGTCGTCTTCTGTGATGCCATAGTAGGTGAGAGATTCGTTCCACTCAGGATTCAGGGTCTTGTGAATGGTTTTCGTACGCAGCTTGGTCGACTGCAGATTCACAGAAAAGTCATACAACTCAAATATACAGCTAAGAAATCTGCACAAAACAAGCACACAGTCAAATGTTTCAAACGGCTATTGACGATAAGAGAGAGATGAAAATAATACTTAAAAAGAAATGAAACAGGAAAGAAAAATGGCCGCCTGTAGAAGGTTCTGGTTTGGGTCAGGACAGCAAAGTTCCTAAGTTGCTGCATTCATAATTTGTTTTCAGGATTAGATGCACACTTTTGTCCTGCATGAATGTACTTTTGCTCTGCACAAGACAGGAATTAGATTCATGACAGATTTGTATCGGTGAGTCATAGATTTATCTTTCAAAGATCAGCAGCCAAATGCTTAGCTGCATCTTTAATTTTCAAAACACACACACACACAAAGGTAAATGTGGCACAGCCACACACACACACACACACACACACACACACACACACACACACACACACACACACACACACACACACACACACACACACACACACACACACACTAATAATGCTACTGCCCCACATCTACCTTGCTAGCTCCAGGAAGCAGATGCAGCTTGACGTAAGGATCTGAAAACCCATTGGAGTCCATGGCCTTCAGCCCCTGTCCGACAGCACAAAGCACAGATCATGACACAGACAATACTTTTCCAATTATTTTCTTTCTTTCTTCCCCATTCCATCTGCCATGCTCTCAAAAGCCAAACTACTTTTCACACTGCTAAATCTGACCCACCCACACCCTTCTCCAAGTGTACCTCATCATTCAACACAATGACATCGATATCAGGACATAAACAGAGACAATACATGACAGAGAAAAACACAATCCTGGTCAGACAGTTTGGTAATATGCAGTGTGGTCTAATACACCTGGGACACCGTTTGACACCCCCCCCCCCCCCCCCCACTTCTAACAATAATTGCTGATGCTATGTTTAGTTGTGATGATCTCTCTTTCCATCTCCTCTCCCTATCCATATCTGTGAGCAGCACCTGTCAAAGTTGTCGAGATTGGCAAATTTCATGACTGTTACTAGATGGACACGGTGGTGTACTCTAGATGGGGATGCTCCATTCATGCTGGCTCCATAACTGAGAACTATTTTCATCAACACGGGGCTTAGTAGGCGGTGTCCTGTGTAAACTGGATCAGAAAAATGAACATCACCAAAGAGATCACGCAGCAGCAGTGCAGTGTCTCCTTTAGCGGGGTGCCCACAGACGACCACACATTGGTCACTGTCTGTAGACTTCATTGCTTGGACTGCGACAGCCAATCCCAGGAAAGGATGCATATTGGGGAGTTAGAAACTGTGAGAAGCAGCCGTCCACGGGGAGAAGGAGCAGCAGGAGAGGGTTGCAAGGTGGGAGGGTGGGGAGCAACTGACAGCAACAATTAGAATGAGCATGTGTATCCCTCTGGAGGATCATGTGCATGTTCCTTCCAAGGACATTCTCCAAGACTCTGTCAATATTGGTGACTTTGACACGAATACTCAAGGTATGGCACAGAACTTTCAAAACACATTTTAGAGAAATATCATCCTCAGCAACCAACTCAACCCCAACAGCCTTCTGTGAGGCAGACAGACAGAGACAGACAGACAGAGACAGATGAAAGACAGATTGGCAGACAGACAGACAGTGTTTCATGCATGCGTGCGTGTATACATGCGTGCATGCATGCATTCGTGCATGCGTGTGTGTGCCCATCCAACCCCAACACCTTTCTGTAAGATGAAGCATGCGTGCATGTGTGTATGCATGCATGTATACATATGTAAGAGTGTGTCCATCTTACTCTGACATCTTTCTGTAAATCACAGAGACAGAGAGAGTGACAGGAGAGAGAGAAAACACAGCGTGCGTGTCTGTGCATGCATGCATGCTTGCATGCGTGCATGCATGCATGCATATGTGTGAGTATGCATTCAAGCGTGTGTGCATATTCATGAGATATCCTTCCTTGTTGAATTTGAATTGAACTGTTTGCTCAGTCTTTTGTGTCACAGATGATCATAGCCGTGCTGTGCTCAAAAACTCAATCTCTCAATACCAACACGCGAACATATGTATGCATGCATGCACACAGACGATTCGCGCAGGCATAAATGCATATGTGCGCGCGCACACACACACACACACACACACACACACACACACACACACACACACACACACACACACACACACACACACACACACACATACCGAGATGCCACTTACCCTTGCACGAGCGATGGTACAATGAAGTGCATTATTGGCACAGTCATACAGCAATGAAAATTCAAGGAACCCAATGTGGCTGCAAACATAACCAATAATGATAATGATAATAATAGTAACAATAATAATGATGATGATGATGAGCAGCATCTATAGAGCATGATACCTAGTATTAGCAATTCAATGCACTCTGCATTCAACATCCCCAAAATCAACTACCTATTCACTTCCTCATACCTCACCCCTCGCCCAGTCCAAAAGCAACGCATCAATCCAGCTTGCAACATAAATCAAGGGATGCTAGTCAAAACAGATGTCTAAATACTATCTTTTAATTCAAGCAGATATGAGATGTCACGCAAACTAGATGGCAGAGAGCTCAGGGCACAAGGTGCTGAGAAACTGAAAGTGTGTTCCTCAATTGTCTTTGCTCTGCTTCTTAAAAGTCTCAACAGCTTTTCATTGGAGCAATGAAGTATATGGGAAGAGTTCACGCTGAGCAGTCAGTCAAGTATGGTGAAAAAAACCCACACCAAAATGGCGTAAAGCAAGAACTGCAATTTTGTACTGACACTGTGTACTTGGAGCCAGTGGAGTCCCTTTACCAGCAGCGTTATGTGCTCTCCTTTCGTCTTTTTGAATACGAGTCTTGCAGCACTATTTTGACTTCTTTGCAGACGGTTAAGTTGTTCAGCCAGAAGAATAGGGAAAGCCACAGCAATATAAACCTGGATGTTACTGAGCAGTGATGACGTGTATCAATGCATTATGAGAGAAAAATGATTTAAAGAATGCTGTATGACTAAGTTCAAGAAAATGTAGGTGATAGTTACAGCCCATCTCACTGGGTGTCTGCTCTGGCTATGGCCCAATGGTCCAATCAAATACTTTAGAATAAAAAGTTTTTTGTTTCCCCAAATACACAAGCGGATCTACTGAGTATCGTCTGCTTGAGAGAAATTGCGATGGGCAAAATCTGAGGGGGAAAAAAAATACAGAAACTCAAGGAACTCTCAAACTGGTAATGTCTCTTTATGTAAAAAAACAGTCTTTCAAGCAAGTTTTGATGATGGTCAAGGGTAAACACACACATGTATGACTTGTGATAAAAGGGTGAAAGTCACACTGTACAACGTTTTCAGGCAATATTTCTAAGTCATAAAGCATCATGTACGCACATCTGTCCATGAACTGGGAGCCCTGAAAATACAATTCTCACAGGATTTTTTCCATTCAAGTCATTTCGAGTTTGAACACCAGGTCGCCTTACCACCATCGCTGTCAGGGGAGGACACTGGATGGTCCTCGTAATCGTCATGCATCTTGTGGTACTGGCTGACAGCTTTGTCGATATTGTACGTGTCATCATCCCCGCCAGCAGGCACGCCCACGCTGTGTTCCTGAGAGAGCTGGGAACTCTCCCGACTGAACTCTGCAGGTCAGAACAACTGGTTAGATGTACTTGAGGTGCAAAGGGAGGCGGCTGCAGGTGGAGATCTAAACAAATTTCAAAAAGTAATCATAATGACTCCACCGAACAATGTGGACAAACAAATCACAAGACAAAACATGACGTGTTTCGACCTCTTAGCTCTTCATGCAAGATAATCAATACTTAGGACAAGGAAAACGAAGAAACAGCAATCACTTATCTTTGTCGAATTAGGCGCAAGATGGGCATTGAATAATTTGATAAAGATAATGATTGTTCATTCCTCATTTTCGTATTCCTGAGTGTTGTTTATCTTGCCTGAAGAAGACCTGAGAGAGGTCGAAATGCATCACGTTTTGTCTTGTGATTCGTTTGTGTACATTGTTCAGTGGAGTCATTATAATTACTTTTCAAAATTTATGTGTATTTTATTTAGGAGGGGCTTGATTTTTCTAGATGGCTTAAACTCATCAAAAACAAAATATCCAATATACCCATCCTACATCATGTCATTATATCACATTCCAAACTTTTTTTTTTTACATAAAATGCTTTCCACCAATACTAGAAGATCAGAATGCGTTAAAATCATTAAACTCAGACCACAAATTTTATGACTAACAAAAAAATTTCCATTTCTGAAGTTGTAAACATCTTAATTAAGATAAATGAATTCCCAGAATACAATACTTCACGTTTTCTCTAGTTGGTCTTTCACATCTTTCTCTTTTTAGCCTCCTCTTCCCCCCTTCCACACACACACGTGCATGTTCACACAAATGCACATAAACACACACACACACACACACACACACACACACACACACACACACACACACACACACGACACACACAAGCACAAACATACACACACAATATCACACACACACACGCACACACACACACACACACACACACACACACACACACACACACAAGACATAGACGGCTTCACTTTCTTTTTTTTTCTCACAGCGTAATATAACCAA
>JADBJO010000031.1:962500-970000 GCA_016801955.1 Conus betulinus | reverse complement strand
TACACAAACGATTGGCCAGCCTTAATCCCTTCTGCCTCTGTCATACGCCCTTTGACTCTATTTATTTCACGCTGTTTGCAGCCCAGCTGACCACACAGTCCACACTGGGACTGGCAGTCCAACGAAAATGGGAAAAACAAGGCTGTGAAAGTCACATAACGAAAAAAATTCTGGAAAGAAAACAAATCTAGAGCTAACTGAAACAAACGCTAAACACATCATTTCTGATTAATTAAGGATGATCATATAAATGAAATTATGTGATCCATCGTAACAATTTAAAATTACATTTGGCAGAATATCTTTAAAGAAATTCTGTAATTAAGAATTCTGTCTGTATACTGTTTGTGTCTCGTGTCATGCAAATCCCAGCATTCTACTGGTTAACTCATCATCCATACGGACCATGATGCATCTTTATCTGTTAAAAGTATACCAACATTCATAACAATCAAGTGGACATGGCCAAAAAGATTGTTCAGTTGACTTGTAAGAATTTTGGCTATATACCAACATTCATAACAATCAAGTGGACATGGCCAAAAAGATTGTTCAATTGACTTGTAAGAATTTTGGCTATCGGCTTTACCACTTTGTTAAAATATGCGCTACACCATTCTGTTAAAAAAAAAAAATTGTCAGCATGAAAACATTGGCTAACATTCTGTTTAAAACAAAAATGTAAGTTCACCTTCACTTGTGTTAAAAACTTGACATTGCACCTTTACTTTGGGCAAGTCAGACACCCATCTTCTTGCCTAATCAACGTACACTTTTGGAGCACTGAAAGCAGAAAGAGCATCCAAGGAGGAGCAGAAAGGTCAAAAAACAAAAACCAGAAAAAAAAAAAAGCGAACCACGCTCTTCCTAGAAGTCTCTGATTGATTTCCTTTCTTCCTTTCTCCCAGCAGCTGAAGGTCGTTATTCTCTTAAATATCACATCAGGGTACGGGCTCTGTCTGCAGTCGAAAGAAAAAAGAAAAAGAAAAAAGAAACCCACACATGACAGTAACTTTTGCTCCTACTTCTGTTCCCCTCTGAATATTGTTAAATAGCTCATCGCACAGAGAAGACGGTGCTTTTGATTATTATGGTGGAACCTCCGTTAACAGCCTCTCCTCACAACCAGCCAGTCATTTTCCCAAATCAGCCTCTTAATTACCTAATTCTCTGATCACATGACACCCATCCACCTACCCACTTGCTCGTTCCACACCTCCTCCCTCTCTCCCCTCACCATTGAAATAATGAGTCGTTTGTCCATTTTTTGTCTTGCTGCATGTGACATCAGAAGAACAACAAAAATGTTCTAATTGCATGCGGCATTACATTTGTCCCAGTGAGAACTGGTCTGAACAGGAAGTTGTTCATCAATGCCTCAAAGGTCATGTGACAATTGCTTCTGAGTATTATCCTGTTTTGTGAATGACAATCACTTCATGATCATGACATGTTTATGACTGAGCCCAAGTGCAAAAATTTTGGATGACACACACTTACAATTTGGCACTACGCAATCATTGTGACCATATCGACTCCAAATGTCCACATGCACTAATCTTTGAGAGAAAATGATTAGTTCACTTTTGGCCAGTCTTGTAAATATGTTCTTGCAGCCAAGTTCTACCCATTCACTATTCCTACTTTTTATGCATGCTTTCCACTTTTCCTAAGAATCATGCATCTTCATGTACACACTAGGTTGACCTCTATGACTGCAATTTCAGAATTCTGAACACTGTAAGTAGAACTGTACTCCCATTCTTCCTCCCTCCCTCCCCTCTCCTCCTCTCTCTCTCTCTCTCTCTTTTCTCTCTCTCTCTCTCTCTTTGGCTGGATGAATTCCTGTGTCTGTCTCTGTCACCTCTGTATTTATAAAGGTCAGTCCACCTCTGTGTAAAGATCCCTCTCAAAAAGACCAATCTTTCATTCACAACATTTTCAAGAGAGGTCCTAATGCTCTAAACACACATCAGCACCAGTACAAACATTATGATTTTTTTTTTCCTAAATCAATTCTGGTCACAAACAACAAGCATCTGATTACAGACACTGCGTAGATCAAACAGAAAAACACAAACTGAAACAGTGTTATGAAAATGGCGCAAGATCCCAGTAAGTAAAAAAAAGCCAGCATGCACCCATTGCCGTGACTTTCAGTAATCAATCCATTAGAACAAGAACCAGCAGCATAAACACTGAAGTCGCTGGATCAAATTACTAGTGTACTCTTCCTTCTTGTCTGCAGGCAGTCTGGGGAGACAGACTGGCTAAAAATGGGTGGTGATATTTATGGGTGCCAGCAGTTGACCTACTTTACAAGCGTTTTAAGCAGCCATCAATGGTACTGACATCATCATCCAGCCTGGAATTATCTACCCGAGTTCTTGAACTTTATCGTCGTCATTTGTAGATAGCGCAAATTCTCTACAAATGGCTTCCACGAGTCCTCCAACTCTGGGTCTTTACAGAGAGAGAGTCTTTGTCAATAAAGATGAACATAAGGGGAAAAAAATCAGTCTTTAACAGCAGGAAGTCTTTCTTCCAACAGTCTTTATTTGGAGGTTTGACTGCCTTGAGTGCCTGCCTATATGAAATGAAACAGCTTGTTTCACTTACATGTATGTATTTGTACAAATGAACAAAAACGTTTAGAACACAAGTTTAAAATGAAACGCAGTCACCCATACTCTTGTCTAGGTTAACTTTTAAGTATCATCAATAAGCACATGTGCTATTTTCGGTTGACTTAAAATCCACCTGTCTACTCCCACAGGGGGTGACTCATCATTTTGAAACTATGCAGGACATTTGGAAAGAACTGAACAAATGAGATTTGGCAATCAGAGCCAACTGCTCCCGCTCTTGTGGGCACCATTTACAATATGCTTCCATTCAGGCCAAAAAAAGTTTTAACATTTTTTTTTTTACACCTTGTACTGACAGTGATTGGCAACAAAAGATGGTGACACAGTGATAAAAGAGACAGTCCGTAAACTAATACAAATGCTTTTATTTCACCAATTTTCCTAAATTCAATGCAGGTAACAAAAAATTTCTTAACAGAACACAAACACAGTACAGTAACCACACATTGCATAACATCATCATGTAGAGAAAACAAAAAAAAAATGTGATTAAATACTTCATTCTTCTGCAAATCTTGAATATTGCATAAGTATAATGTCATATTTTTCATGAAATTAAACAACTTCAATCGAGAAATTTGTTTTCACTTCATGAAAGTTTTTCTTCCTTGTTTTATAGCAATTTCCCCCTCCATTCATTTTTTCTCCCGAACAAATCTTTGCAATGGCACTGACATAATGACAGAGATATTGTTTGCCTGGAGCTGTTTCACTCCAATATTTCTTTGTGCCGTATACAGAAATCGATTGCGACAAAAAGTTTTATGTAACAGATCCTGGCATAAGCTATGAGCAAGGTTCACTGGCCTGAACAACCATGCACACAAGAGGATGGAGTAATTTCTATCCATTTGATTCTATGGTCATCTGGCTGCTGCCACCTCTGATGAAAAGTTCACTGGCCAACCACAGCTGTGTTTCTAGGCTGCTTGCCAATATTTCTGCATAGGAGGTAAGGTGAGCACGATCTGCATGGCCACACAACAGATGGTCGAATTGCAATCTGAACAGGTTTAGATCTATGGTCCCCAGGTGCTGACAAACACCACAGCATTAAGAGAACAACTGTGACACCTATCAATATTATCTGATCAATAACTGATGCACCATCTTTTATGAAATGAATTATAGTTTATAGAAAATAGAAGACGCTTTTTTTTTTTTTTTTTTTTTGCTGGTAGATATGACTGAGAAAAGTTGTTTTTTTTTTTTTCCGCATGAAGAGAAAATGGGTTCTTCCAAAGAACATTTTATCAACGATAAGTGAGGAAGCTTTTATCCAGTACTACAATCTGTGCACATGATCCAGCTTTATATGATAAGGTGCATCCCCAATATGTCAAAAAGCAACTCTGGAAAATAGAAGATAATGACACACTTGTGCATTATCCCCAGACAAAATACCAGTAAACAGAAGTTTAACAATAAATAAACAAATCTGCAGTAAATGGTAGAATGAAACTACCACTAAGTGTTGACATAGGCTTCATTTATGATCAGTCTAATACAGACTGATAATTCACATGCAATTTTCTTTTCTGTTTTCAGCAGAATTAAAACAAAAAAGATTAATTTTACTGCCATTTTTTTCTTTCTTTCTGTGTGCACATACATGTGTGCGTGTGTGTGTGTGTGTGTGTGTGTGTGTGTGTGTGTGTGTGTGTGTGTGTGTGTGTGTGTGTGTGTGTGTGTGCATGTATGTGTGTGTGTGCATGTGTATGTGTGTGTGTGTGTGTGTGTCTGTGTGTCTGTGTGTGTGTGTCTGTGTGTGTCTGTGTGTCACTGTGTGTGTATGTGTTTCATTTCATTTTCTAGCAATTATAAAGTGTGACCCCCTCAATATTTTTGTGGCCTCCTGAAAATTTGGAAAATGAGGTTTTTTTAACCACGTCTAACACTCTAAATTCTAGGAAATAATTAAACTGCACACACAAACATGCACACACAACAGATCCATACACACACACAAAACAAACCCATGTGTGCATGTATACATAACCATGTATATACATATATGCACGTGTTGCATGCACACACACACACACACACACACACACACACACACAACACACACACACACAAGATCAAGCAAGCAATGCAAAATCATGCAGATGCTCCACATAATACTCAAACTTAAAAAACAACACCCCCCCCCCCCCCCCCCCTTCTTCCACTAAAGTGGTGACAGGTATGAAAGAAAGTGTTGAGCAGTTCTGTCTTCAAGCCATTTCTTAAAGCAGAGAGAAATCAGGATCATTGTCCTGTGATATTCCTCTGGGTATAACCTTTCTAGTTTCTAGAACAACTACGGATTTTTCATTTGAGCTCAGCATTTGTGATCAATCAATCTAATTTTATCAAAGCGTTTTTAATATGTCTGAAAGGAACTGGTTTATCGATTACTTTTTTTCTTTTTTTTTTCCCCTGAGGTTTCGTTTCGTTTTCAAAAAAAAAAAGGGGGAGTTCATTTTAAGAAAGATTACCCTCATATGGTCCCCACATTCAGTCGGGCTATAAATGACATAAATCAAACAAGCAGAGTTCAACCCTTACTCCTAGTTATGCATTTACCACCATCAACATCCTTGTCTTTTCACTAATATTAGACCACACTCAGTGCCTCTAGATCACATAATTTCTAGCCTGAAAAAGTGAAACCCCAATGACTGGAAAGAAAAGAAAAAAAAACGAAAAAGAAAATCAATGGGGTGTCATCCACTCTCCTACTGAAGGAGTAAGTTCCCCTGAAGGGCTTGCCTCTGTTGTGGTCACCATCCAAGCATATCAATTATCTTGTCATTCATGGAGATCGGACACTGTTCACTCGATTCTGCCGCTGACGCTATTTCCTGATTTCTACCTGAGCTCACGAAAGAGCAACAGTCCTGAACTGGAGTATTGGCACCCTTCTGATAATTATCTATAAATGAAGAGATGCCATTGAGGAGCTACACTGTCTGAGGCAAAATGTTGAATTCTTATCATTCCTATAACCGAGACACTATGCACAGCAAAGCAAACTATTTTTTGGAGTGAAAACAATAACTAGTGTCTGAAGTAAATAAACTCACCATAATATTTACTTAGAGCTGTGAACACAATCTACTCCCCCCCTCCCTCCCCCCCCCCCCCACAAGCCTCCCCATCCTCCTGCTATAATGTTTACTTTGGTATGAAAGCCTCTGGTTTCACTGGACAGGAAACCCCATCTTTTACTGCTGAACTTCAATGAAAGCAGACAGGACAATTTGGATTTGAAGGGCAGACTCCCCCCCACCCCCTCACTCCTTACTTCAAACAAAGCACAAGCTTTAAACAGAAAGTTGCATGCTCTACTATTCAAATATTATATCATGATATATTACACTTTGTTTCTTCAACTGGAAAAAAAAAAAAAAAACGTTTTGTTTGATAGCTCACTTTGCTGATATCTTCATAAATCTACCAAAGCAGGACACAGAAAGTGAAGCACACTGCAAGAGATCTTTTTCTCTCTCACCTTGTCTCTTTCCACCACGTACCCCTCCATTCTCTCTTCCATTGTCGCCCTGACTGTCGCTTCTCTCCCTCTAGCTGCACTTCTCCATATCCCCTTCTCCCTCTTTCTGTGAAAGACTCACTCACTCACTCACTCACTCTCTCTCTCTCTTTCTATCTCTCTTTCCCCCTCCATCCCTCTCTCCCTTCCTCATTCTCCTCCTTCCTCTCTCCCTCTTCTCCCCTCTCTCCCTCCTTCCTTCTCTGTGTCACAGCAACAAACCCTTGCTTACCTCCCTTGTTTCTGCACAAATTTTGCAGAGCCACAGAGCTTGTTTGTTGCAGTTGAAGGTGTCCACACCACACTTGGCACAGACTGCCTGTCAACAACAAACACAAAAAAGTCATACATGATATCAAACTTACGGGTGATTTTATTCATGAATTAAATAACGGTTTGAACAAGTAGTCAACCATATTTAGAGATTTAATGGTACAAGAATTTCCAAAAATTTCTGGACAATTTCTGAAGGATTTTGGCACTGCTCAGTTCACACTATAAACTGAAATTATGAACGACTAGTAGGCTACGCTGGCTGGGCCACATTCATCACATGGAGGATGGTTGCATCCCAAAAGATGTTCTCTATGGAGAGCTTGCCGCAGGGCAGAGAACCATTGGCTGCCCACAGCTGAGATACAAAGTTGTTTGCAAAAGAGACATGAAGGCGCTTGGCATCAACTGAGTCCTGAGAGGACCTCGCTGCAGATCACAACAGCTGGAGAAGCACTCTCAAGAAACAGCTGCAGATCAGGGAAGACAAACGAACAGCTGATGCTGCAGAAAGGGAATGACAGCCAATGAACCAGTGTCAACATACAGATGTGACCACTGTGACAGAGACGGCCATTCTCGCATCAGTTTCTACAGCCACAGGCAATGCTGCTCGGGTCGAGCAGACAGCCCAGACAGACAGCTAAATCTTAGGTCGGATCTATTCTATCCATAGTCAGCTATGACCAACGGAAGCCTACTAGGTCAGTGCTGAAAGGTCAATATTTTTAAGAGCCAATCCTACTACACATGCACCCTTGCACACCCAAGTGTATAAGTACCCCTACAGGCGTGCACTTCCACATATACTCATCGACAAACAAGCGTATTTTTTTGCTTAAAATGTTGAAATGGTGCATCACTTATCATATTGTGCACCCAGGCTGTAATGTGCAGTTGCAACCCTCCTGAGAAGGGTTCGATCCTCCCTCTCATTTAATTGTGTGGAATGGTAAAAGTTAACGAATCGTGCCATCCACGCCACCATAGTTCATTCAGATGTGAATGATCAGCTTTCCATCGATTTAGAATCAAAACCAG
>JADBJO010000031.1:945000-957500 GCA_016801955.1 Conus betulinus | reverse complement strand
GTGTGTGTGTGTGTGTGTATGTGGGGGGGGGTCAGAGGGAAGACGGACTGAAAATGAGGTCACCATGGGAGCAGGATATGAAATCAGGATAATTTTTCAAACCAATCAAGTTTTAAAAAAAAAAAAAAAAAAAAAAAAAAGCATTTTCGTCTCAAAAGTGAATGGGACTATGTATCACTGGTTGGACATTGTCGTGGTCTTCCTTCGGAGATGGACAAACGCACGTGCTGGCTCAGTGAGTCATCTATTACTGTGATCAGTATGTGATCAGCATGTGATCGTCAAAGATGTCCAGAATGCTGAATCAGATCAGGCAAAACTTAACTCGACCACAGCAGCTCAGCAACAATGCACTGTCTCCTACAGCTGGATGCCTGATGGTGACCTGATACTGACAGCTCCCTGTAAACAGCTGGCTCAGACTACTCTAAGGCAAGAATGAATCTAGATGTGGTTGTGCATTGGATGATCCTAATGATCACCATGGGAGTAATACAACAGATATGACACAGAAAAAGGCAGCTGAACAGCAGAAAAATCCATCAAACATGTGTTACAATATCATAATGTCATTGTAATAACGTGCAAGCTGGTTGCTGCAATGGCATTTTTCTTCTCATTTTTCGTCCAAATGACAGCTAACACACAGCGAGTGAGAAAAAGAAAAACATGGACAACAGCCAAGAACTGACAGAATAGCCATACCTTGAGCTATTTCAACATACCAAGCAAATATGCTCTCTCACACACACACACACACACACACACACACACACACACACACACACACACACACACATGCGCGCGCATGCATCGACACACACACACTCACATACACATGCCCATGCACACGTGCGCGCACACACACACACACATATCCATGCACACACGTGCATAGACGCGAGTGTGTGCATGCACACACACACACGCACGCACGCACGCAAGCACGCACGCACGCATGCACGCACACAAACACACACACACACAGACAGAAAAATGGATGCGGGAGAGGCAAAAAAAAGAGAGAGAGAAAAAAAAAAAAAGAGAGAAAGAGAGACCTGAAAAGAAAAGAAGCAATTAATTCTGATAGGGTGACACCAAAGAGAAGGGAAGGGGGTGAGATGGTAGGAGGGAGAGGACATGGGAGGGGGGGGGGAGGGGGGGGCTGGAGGGGGAGGTGGAGGTAGGGATTGGAAAGAGCACTCAGATTGATTAACAACACTGCAGCATGCCTCTTCAACTTTCCAAACAACACTGGGGGCAGCAGACATGTTTTCAGCCATGTACTTCAAGGTTTTAAGTCACAAAAATTACATTCTGCTTTCCTAAATGCCTGACTATCTGCCTGTCTACTTTTTTTTTTTTCATTTGTTCGTTTCATTTGAGTTTTCTGGGGTGGGGGGTGGGTGGCGGGGTTGCCTTTGTTTCTCTTGTGGATCTACATCTTACACATAAGCCGAGAAAATCTCTCTTGTTTTTCTTCTGTTCTCTCTCTCTCTCTCTCTCTCTCTCTCTCTCTCTCTCTCTCTCTCTCTCTCTCTCTCTCTCTCACACACACACACACACACACACACACACACACACACACACACACACACACACACACACAAACACCCCGTCTCCCTCTCCCTCTCTTGCGCTCTCTCTCTCTCTCTCTCCCCCTCTCCACACACACACACACACACACACACACACACATACACACACACACACCGTCTCCCTCCCTCATGCTCTTTTTCTCTCTCTGCACACACACACACACACACACACACACACACACACACACACACACACACACACACTGTCTTCTTCCCTTGCACTCTTTTTTTCTCTCTCTCTCTCTCTCACACACACACACATACACACACACATGCTCACACACACACACACACACACACACACACACACACACACACACACACACACACTTGTGTACACACACACACAAACGCACACGCACACACACAGGGAATATCAAGTCTTGCACACACAATCCCATGACTTACCCGACTCTCTCCTGCTCCACATGGTCCAGATAGTCCGCCTTGTTGATGACCCTCATAATCTGCTCCTGCTCCTCCATGACAAGTTCTCTCCACGCTGGAAGGACCCAAGGCGATTGGTGTGCACTGACCACCCTGTGCCCAGCCTGACCGAAGACAATGAAAAGAACAAGAAAGCCAGTATTATTGTTTTCAGTCCAGTGATGCGTGCGTGCGTGCGTGCGTGCGTGCGTGCGTGCGTGTGTGTGTGTGTGCCTGCTTATAATATGCATTTCAAAGGTACGTGGTGGCCTACTTTTTCATGAAGGCTAAAATGTGACATATGAGTAAGTTTGTTTTCGCTTTTCTTTGTTCTTAATCCATTCATTCACACCCAGGCTTTCAGAAGTCTCTCTGATGGATTGGAAGAGGGTTGAAGTCAACCATGTTATTGGTTCAATTTACAAACAGATCTTCCCTAATCTGGGTGTACCGACTGAGAATTGAACTCAGGACCTTTGGACCAACAGAGCAATACCTTACTCATTAGGCTAACAAGGCCCTTTGCAAGTAAGTAAATTCTGAGGGTCCCAGGTTCAAAGGTACAAAAATTGAAGAAGACCAGTTCTACAACAGTTTGACTACAATTTTTATAAGTTATTAATAGTTCAGACATCTTTGTGCTGTTCTTTTTTTTTCCAACCAGAACTGGGTTATAACAGTTTGCTAATCATGAAAATGTACTTATGCATTAACAGTTGAGTTTTAAAAATGTAAGTACAAATCGTTAAATCTTGACTTTGCTATGAAACATGGAGAATGTGTGTCAAAAATAGTTTATGATTGCTGAAACCATAGGGACGGAAAACTTCCATGGCTGTACAACCGATGTAGACATTCGTGATCAAGGGAGCGAACTAAGGAGTTAAGGATTGATTTAAAACAAAACAAAACAAAAAAAAAAGGGATGTCTTTACAGGGGAGGCAATTTCTCTTCGTGGTCACAATGGCTGCCCCTGCTTCCTTTTCATGGGACAGCATTTTCATAAACTGCAGAACTCGAAATACCCAACAGTTCCACTATCACACACAACAAAAGCTTCTGGCAAAAAAAATGCGGATATGATCTCTTCACTCGCCTATCCAGCAACCAGTTTTTTACTGAGTCAGTGAAAGGTCCTCCAGCTGTCAACTTCAGGGCAGATCGATCATTCCCTCCTCCCATTTTCCTTTTCTGACCACCACCACTCTGCCAGTTTTTTCCCAGAACAGAACCCCAGCAGAGTACTTCATCACTCAAACAGCAAGTTTTCCGTAAATGAAATGCGTCAACACCACTAATGCATCGTAACTGGTCACCACAGAAACTTTAGGCCTACTCAGTGGGACATGTGTGACTATGTGTAAATATCTTTTTTACTGTGAGAACCAAACAGAATCTGCTCTTCCTCAAACAGGTACTGCTGACGTTACATAGTTTTTATTGTTTCTTTGTTCCTACTGACCTGTCATTACAGTATCATGTTACCTTGGTTCATTTACCTTTACCCTGGGGGGAACAAGCAGAAATTTGGGGAATGAGAAGAAAGTTTTGTTTTATATTTTCTTGTGCCCAGGACAACTACAAATTCTCTGTGAATTTCTAGCCCTGAACTGCTGTTTGACAGGACAGCCAAAGCATTCACAATGCATCAAGCTTCCATCTAGAGTCTGACTTGTGAATCCTAAGAACATGTGATACAGAAAAGGTGTTTGATTTTTTTTCCCCGCCAGCCTCTTAAGAAATCTGCAGAACATGTTTACACTCTGCTACATACTGGAGACTGGCACAATTTTCAAATTAAACAAAACAGAAACAAACAAAAAAAATCCCTGTATTCAATGTTCTGTGGACAAGCTAGAAGAGATTCTTTTTTAAAGTCTCCAATGTTAGTGAAAAAGATTTTTTCCCCAGTTTTTCCACACTGGATAAATGGAAAATATGCTTCCAGTTTCCAAGATGGATAATTGAGTGGAAAACTTTCTAAACTCCTAAGTGAATTAATTTCTTTTTTAATGGAGACTTTTACAGCCATAAGGAGGATGAAAAGCAGGCTAGTTTTCTTTTCAGGTTCCAAGGTGGATAAAAACAGATTGCATCCACCTCCAAAACAAATGTTGGAAGGCTTTCCTGTTTCCAAGAATGATACTGCTCTTTCCAGCCTCTACGAAATCCATGACAGATAAAAAGTTATTTTTCAAAGATGGATACAAAGATGGTATTTTTCCCTATCTCCAAGATGACTGAAAAGTAGAGGTTTTCCATATTTCTAGAGCAAATGGAAATCTTTTTTTTTTCCTCCAGTATCCCAGATGAGGATTCCAGCCTCTTTAAAAGGACAAAATCAAAACAGACAGACTTTTTGTCTCTAAAGTGGCTAACATGACAAGTTTAAGAAAGTGTACCGGCATGGATTAATTAAACAAACTTTAGGTGTGTGAGTGAGCAGGAGAATAAAATATTAAATGCACCAGAATCAATTCCAGAATTCGGTAGAAAGTATGATAATTAAAAAAAAAAAAAAAATGCGTCGGTAATCATCAAACTAAAAAAAAAAAGAAAAAGAAAAAGAAGAGCGAGAGGGAAGGAAGCAAGGGGGAGGGGGGGGAGGGGGGGGGGGGACTGGGTCATGGCTGGCTGAACTGTAAAACAAACGATCACATGAAAGAAAAAAAAAGCCGATCAAATTACATGAGGGAGCTGAAGTCCATTAACTCAGAAAAGTTGGCAAAACAATGCATGCATGCATGCGTGCATGCATGCATGTGTGTACTTGCGTATGTGTGTGTGTGTGTGTGTGTGTGTGTGTGTGTGTGTGTGTGTGTGCGTGCAATGAGTGTATATGCATGTGTGTGTGTGTGTGTGTGTGTGTGTGTGTGTGTGTGTGCCTTGCGCTGGGACTGCACGGTGTAGAGGCGTGTCCTCCTGGGTGGCGGATGGGAGGGTACTCCGTAATGGAGTCGTGGACCAACGCAGTCTAAGGGAAGGAAAACCCCAACAGAAAACCCTGGTCCTCCAGGCATGGGGGTTGGGCAGCAGGTTAACTACCTACTCCTGGAAAAAAAAATCATCAGTTACAGAAACTACGGACGTCAATGTGAATTAAGACCAGGGGAGAGCGGGGATCGCTGACATCGGCACCATGACGCAATGGGTCTGAGCCTTCGGGAACCTCACCGTCCGACGAGATCCTTAGCAAGCCCCAGAACAACCCTCACCATTGGAATGCGAGGACTATGTACAGAGGAGGAGCTGCAGCACAGATCGCAAGAGAGATGGAGGGGTACCAGCTGGACATCCTTGGAATTAGCGAGTGCAGATGGACAGGAGCAGGCAGGATGAGGATGGCTTCAGGACAGACACTGATTTACAGAGGAGATGATGAACTGCACGGGTGGTGTTGCCATCACGATTAGCCAGGAAGTAGTGAAGTCACTCATGGAATTGACCCCCATCAACAAGAGGATCATAAGAGCCAGATTCTACTCAAGGTACAGGAGAGTGACTGTTATTCAAGTGTACACCCCACACAATGAGAGAGAAGACGAGGAGAAGGAACAGTTCTATCAAGAACTACAGGTAGCAGTAACTGTTGCAACAAGAATGACATCATCATCGTCATGGTGGACCTCAACGCAAAGGTTGGAAATGATAACAGAGGGTATGAGAGGACTATGGACGTACATGGACTTGGAACACAGAATGGCAATGGAGAGAGACTGTGAGAGTTTTGTCAGCTGAATGGGCTTGTAATAGCAGGAACACTATTTCCCCATAGAGACATTCACAAGGCAACGTGGGTATCAGCAGATGGAGGAATAAGGAATCAAACTGACCATCTTTTGATCAGTGGACAGTGGAGATCGTCTGTACTAGACTGTCGAGTACAGAGGGGAGCTGATGCCAACAGTGACCACTTTCTGGTGAGGACTCGCATCAAACTGCGTCTCAGCTCACAAAAAATAACAAGCTCAAGCCGAGACTAGACGTCGAACATCTGAACAATGAAGAGACAAGGAAGAAGTACTGCGAGACAGTAAGAGGCAAGCTGGAAGAGACCAGGAACGAGAGTGAAGACGTAGAGGAGGTGTGGGAGCAGCACAAGAATGCATATGTCAAGTCAGCGGAAAGGTGCTCAGTTTCAGAAAAGGGAAAAGCAAGCCATGGATCAGTGACAACAGCTGGGAAACTCTTTGACGAAAGGAAAGGAATAAAGACGAAGATTGACAGTACCCGCTCTGAGAGAATCAAAAACAGAATGAGGGAGGAATACAAGGAGAAGGACAAAGAGGTGAAGAAGAGTGTGAGAGGAGAGGACAGAAGGGGGTGAATGTCAGAGAAAGCAGAACGAGCACAGAATGCAGCGGAGAATGGAAGGCAAGAAAAAGTGTACAGTATAGTGAAGCAGCTGACAGGACAGAGCACCAAGCAAGCAGCAGCAGTGAAGAACGAGAGAATGGAGAACTGTTGAAGAACAAAGACGCCAGGCTAGGAAAGATGGAAAGAGCATTTCCAGAAGTGCTCAACAGAGACGCACCAGAGGAACCACCAGAAGAAGAAGAGACAGTGAGCCTGACATCTCAGTGGAAGCACCAACTATTCAGGAGATTAAAACAGCACTGAAGGCCCTCAGAGATGGAAAAGCACCTGGAGCAGACCAACTTTCAGCAGAAATAATAATAATAATGTATGGATTTTTTATGGCGCAATTCTTGGGGGTCAACTCATTACGCTCAACACACACTCAAACACTCACACTGACATGTGTTCACATACACACACACACACGCACGCATGCACGCACACACACACACACACACACACACACACACACCAACACAGGCGCACTTATCAAGTTCATCGGTTCAAGCATACAATACAGTTTTGCATGCAGTACATAAAAAGTCAGGTCAGAATAATAGACACAGCATTTAGATATTATGGTTGAAGAAGGCTTTCCAAAAGAAATATGTTTTTAACTCTGACTTGAATTTAGATAATATGGGTAGGTCACGTAAGCTATCAGGAAGAGAATTCCAAAGAGTGGGCGCACTAAAGCTAAATGCTCTCTCACCGACTGTCTTTAACGAGCGCCTAGGAATTTTCAGAAGTTTTTGAGAAGATGAGCGAAGAGACTGAGAAGTTTGATAGGTGGACAGAGAAGCAAAAAGATACTGTCGGAGTGTCCCATCAAAGTAACGATAGGCAAAAACTGCTATTTTGAACTGCCATCGATATTTGATGGAAAACCAGTGGAGTTCACGCAACAAAGGTGTAATATGCTCATTTTCATGCTCAAAGCAGACATGAGCAAACCAGCCAAGAACTCAAACGGACCTTTGACCTCATTTGGGAAAAGAGACAGTTCCTACACAGTGGATGGACGAAAGGACTAATTTGCAAAATTCTGAAAAAAGATAACCTTCAGGAGGTGGCAACTGGCAGGGAGTTACCTTGCTGCCACTGGCCAGCAAGGTGCTCAGCAGGATCCTTATCAGCAGGATACAGACAGGAGTGGATTCCTCACTCAGGAAAGAACAAGCCGGCTTCAGGACAGGCAGAGGAACTGTCAACCAGATATTCCTCCTCAGGAATATTCTGGAACAAGTCAATGAATGGAATGCTATGCTGTACATCCACTTTGTTGACTTTGAAAAGGCCTTTGACTCCATACACCATGACAGCCTTTGGATCATCATGCCTCAGTATGGAGCCCTACAGAAACTGATCCGGATGGTCAAGACCCTTTATGAGGACTTCCAGTGCTCCGTCATTGATGAAAATGAAACAACAGACTGGTTCCCAGTGATGACTGGGATGAAGCAGGGTTGCTGCATGTCAGGATTCCTATTCCTGCTAGTGATTGACTGGGTCATGCGGAAAACCGTAGAGGGTGAGAGAACCGGGATCCCGATGGAACTTCACAACCATGTTGGAGGACCTGGACTTCGCGGATGACCTCGCCCTCCCATCCTCAACAATGAACCACCTTCAGACCAAAACAACAAAACTTGAAGATAATGCAGCCAAAGTTGGACTGAATCTGAATGCCAAGAAGTGCAAAGCCATGAAAGCCAACAGTAGGAGTGACGACAAGATGAAAGTTGGAGAATGTGAAGTAGAGGAGGTAGAGAGCTTCACATATCTGGGTGCAAACATGACAAAGGATGGTGGAGGCACAGCTGATGTCAAGAAGAGAGTAGCCTTGGCCAGCGCACAGATGAAGGGCTATCAAACATCTGGCAAGCGAGCGACATAGGCAGAAAGACTAAAGCTTCCCTTTTCAAGAGCCTTGTCTTGTCCGTCCTACTCTATGGATGCGAGACTTGGAAACTGACTAAAGGAGAGGAAGAAAAGCTTGACGCCTTCCAAACCAAGTGTCTAAGGAGGATTTTCAAGATCCGATGGCAACAACATGTCTCCAATAAGACAGTTCTTGAGATGGCAGAAGCAGGAAAGACCACGAGAGGTGAGGAGACAGAGGTGGAACTGGTTTGGGCACATAATGAGGAAGGAGAGGAACGACTGTGGCCCTTGGTTGGACACCAGAGGGAAGAAGGAAAAGAGGCCAACCGAAAACAACATGGCAACGAATGGCGGAGAAGGAGAGAAATGGTGCAGGCTGGAAATTATGGAGTGTTGTACTCCATGCAGCTGCAGACCGAACACAGCCGAGGAGAGACGTCCAAGCCTTATGTGCCTCCTGGCACAGAGAAATATAAGGTAAGGTAAGGTGTGTGTGTGTGTGTGTGTGTGTGTGTGTGTGTGTGTGTGTGTGTGTGTGTGTGTGTGTGTGTGAGTGACTCAGACTTTTTTTTTTTTTTTTTTGCTGTCCCAACCTCTGCGCCACCCCAGAGGCAGTGTGCACCCACGCCGCTCATTCCGACACCGTGTCCACAGCCACAGCCCGGTCGGCCCCGCCGCAGCCCCGGCACCGGCAATCCACAGGCAGCAGTCAATGTTAAGTCGTCAGGAGGCAACCCACCGGAGGAGACACTGCACTGCTGCCGAGTCACTTCAGTGGTGTTCAGTGGCGCCTGTTCTGATCTAACATACGCAGGACACCACCTACTAAGCCCCCTACTGACGACAATAATTGCTTAGTCGCGGAGCCGGCGTGAGTGAGCTCTCCCTCCGGAGGGCGCCACCACGTCCGTCCAACGACAACCCCCATGGACTCGCCGATACCGGTGACCCCGACGGAACCAAACCAAGGCCACAGATGTGGAGAGGACATCGAAACTGAGGTCACCATGAGAGCAGGGCATGAAGGGCCACAGAATTTGAGACTTTTTTTTTTTTATGCTGATCGATGAGAATGAGGATGATTATGATGATGCTACGGATTTCCATTTCGGTCTGAGACTACATGACAGGGCTGTACTCTACGCTTCCTTTCATAATATATCCGGCGTCGTCAACCAGGCCCGAGAGATACAGACACCTGCAGTGTTGGTCAGGAAATTTGAGCAACACTCTCAGAAACGCATCCATTAAGTGGATGAAACTCGACTGTGTGGTCCCAGTCTTCCCAACTGAGTCCGCAGCAAACTCAACTCTGGGTAGGAGCCGGTCGGGGCAGAAAAAACCCACATGACTTCTGATGGGATTCGAACCCACGACCTCCCAGCCGAGAGTCCGCGATGCTAACCACTTCGCCACGGCGGCTGGTGCGAGTGACTCAGACTTAACTGTCATGAGAACCCTAAGGATCTATAGACGCAGCATAGTATTATGAGAAATCATATTAATGGATGGACCATATTTCATGTGGATCCATACAGACAGCATTATTGTCCTTTCTAATTCATGCAATCATGAATATATTTTGCGCTTTGTGTGTGTATGAAATAGTGTGTGTGTGTGTGTGTGTGTGTGTGTGTGTGTGTGTGTGTGTGTGTGTGTGTGTGTGTGTGTGTGTGTGTGTGAGCCTCTGTGTGTGTGTGTGTGTGTGTGTGTGTGTGTGTGTGTGTGTGTGTGTGTGTGTGTGTGTATGTGAGCCCTGTGTGTGAGTGTATGTATGCGGCAAACTCAGTGTGTGTTTGTGCGTGCATTTGCATGCACAAGCGCACGCAAGCATGCAAACGTGTGTGCACATGCATGTGTATGTGTGTGTGCATGTGTGTTCGCAAGCACACATTTCATGCATGTGATTGTGCATGCCTGCATGCATGCAGGCCTATGTGCATATATGTATGTATGCATATGTGCGCTTGTGTGCACATGTACGTGTATTATGCACATATTTGAGTGCATGTGTGCACATGCATACCTCATGTTAGCAAATTTGTTAATCCTTTTCTCTTTTCTTTTCTGACTGTTCTTCCCCCTCCTCCTTCTCTCTCTCTCTCTCTCTCTCTCTCTCTCTCTCTCTCTCTCTCTCTCTCTCTCTCTCTGTCTCAGCAAAACACCAGATTCCCCAAGGAGCCACACACTCATTCCCAATGCAAAAAAAAAGAGACAATCTCCTTGAAAGGAAAAAAAAAAGCAGGAACAAAAAGGATTCTCTCCTCCCTCCTGCCCTTATCCCCCACCCTTCTGTCTCTCCCTCTCCCTCTCTTTTCTCTCCTTCCCCTATCCCCCCCCCCCCCCCATCTTTTTCTTTCTCTTCCTCCTTCCTATACCGCCGCCCCCCCCCCCCCCCACACACACACACACCCACACACACACACACACACCAGCCTCACCTTCCCTCCCTTTGCTGTATGCTGCCACCTAAGTGGTAGAAAGAGAGATTAATGGCAGGCTGTCTGTCTGGTCCTGCATCTCATCATGTCACACACCACATTTCACCCTCCATCCTTCAATTGGATGCCCTGCAGCCCCCCCCCCCCCCCTCCCCCCCCCCCCCCCCCCCCCCTGCCATCCTCTTTGTCCTATCCTCCCTCCTCCTCTGATACCCTCCTCCTCTGCCTCCCCTTTGAGGTCTGGTTCAGCATTATCATAAGAGCCCAGCCCATCATTATTGCACTGTGAGGGCTTTTCAGCACTGTCCCCACTCTGAAAGATGAAAGAAACACACACACACACACACACACACACACACACACACACACACAAACAGCAAAACCAATATCAATGGATTTACATCAGGCAATAGATTTACAAGAAGGCAGCTGAACAGTCCTCATCTTTAACGCGGACAAGGGAAGAGCATGCTGAAGGCGTCAGAATCACTTTTTTTTTTTGCACCCCGCCCACCTTCCATTCCCTAGTTTCCAGAAGACGAAATGAATGAAAACCGTTTCAATGGAAACAAAACTCTAAGAAAAGGCCATGTGGGCAAAAAGAGACACTGTGGAAGGGACAGCTAGTGTCCACTCTTAACAATTTCTACAGACTGTCTAGTTTCCACCAGATTACGACCCAAAGCTGCCATTTATGACTACAACAACAAAAAAGTGTACAAGATTTTCTAGACTTAAGACAGCAGATGGATCATGATGAAGGCAGAAAAACAGTAGAATAGAAAAGACAATCAAACAACAAACAAAAAAAAACAGACAGAGAGAGAGAGAAAGACATAGCCAACAACGAAAGAGAGTGGCGGCACAGGGGAAATTACTTGGGTACAGACATCACAGAAAGCAGGGATACAGTTTGAACAGTGACAGTCTGCGGCATTCCCACAAAGACCTCTCTGCCCCCCCCCCATCCACCCTCTCTCCCCCCTCCCCGATCTTTCCTCTCACATTATCACAGAAAAACCCACCAATTAAAACCCTGCAAAATACAGACTCCATTCCTTTAATCCTTAAACTGCTAAGCTTCACTGAAAACAGATCAACGTGAATAGCTGGAAGAAGATTAAACCGCGCTTTCAGTAAATTTCATGTACAATAGCTTCACTTGAGTCAGCTTGTCCTCTCACACGTGAAAGACAGGTTAGACAGTAGTGCCTGGTAACATGATCTGTCTGTTCCCTCATCCAATTAAACGATATGAAAGGTAGGGTGAGGTAATATTACATATACTATAGCCCAGCCGACCGCAAAGAGCCATATCAGGGCTGTCACCTGGTTGAAGTCAACTCACATGTCATTCTTTAAGAAAAAAACAAAAAAAAAAAACAAAACCTTCAAAAAACACCTTCTACAAAAACCACACCGAACATTTCGTTAAGAAAGCTTTTCTCCTTAAAATCTTAGATCAGAAGAAAAATGTTAATCTCTTTCAGAATTCCAAAGATCACATCAGGTCTCTGAACAAGGTTTTCATGAAATCTGCTGTAAAGTGTTCATGTCTCACATCATGCAAGTCCCAACACTCTTAACGAATATGTTTCACTGTGAGTGGTACATGACATGGAATGCACCATGGAATTTCTTGTGAAAATCTCTCAGTGATGACTCTACTCCTCAGCAGCAAGGGAGTTAAAAATGTTGGTCCTCTGGCACATTTTTCTCACTGGCTATCTAAAGATACTGAATCCACTTTGTTCTAAAGACTACCTCCCTTGACAGATCCTGTTTTGTAGT
>JADBJO010000031.1:930000-940000 GCA_016801955.1 Conus betulinus | reverse complement strand
AGAGATTCTGAAAATGGGAAATTTACCAGATTTAAGATATGTTTGACAAAAAAAAGTCACTAAAGCTGTCCATTTTGACAGTGGATTTAATACTTTATACTCAGAGAGAGAGAGAGAGAGGGGGGGGGGGGGGGGGGGTGGCACAAGGTCAGGTGCCAAGCACTGCATGAATGTGCCAAAGTCAGGAACTCTGAGCCAATGGCGGCTATATCTTGACGGGTACCTGACAGTGAAGAAGATCTCAAAAACATAATCAATGCAATATGGACTTGTTATGATGTAACCCACTGATTCAGTAGATTCCTTGGACATGTCATGAATAAATCTGATATTCTGTAGCAAAAGGAAAGCAAAACACATCATGATCCTTCCACGAAAATCAGGCAGCTATTTTATGATCTTCACAATCTCAGTTCTGGGTAGGCCTGTGTTAGTGGTTTTTTTGTCTAGTTACTTGCTGTACATTGGCAAGCACTGTAGTGCTTGTAGTCACAGACAAAGAACTACAACAACAAAAAAAAAGTTTCAAACCACTGAGAAGTAAAACTCTGCAGTGATGGAAAATTTTCAACACTGTTCTATTGCCAGATAAAACACACACACACCAAAAAAATCCAAACAAATGAACAAACAAACAAAACTGAATCTTTGGGTGGGTGCACGTTTGAATCCAGGTGATGACAACAGCAGAAGGGCATCCAAAAGTATAGCACCACACCACCTGACATTGGGAGTTTTGCTTGAAAGAGGCTCCTTCTCTTAAGATGTTCTGCTGTCCAGCTCTCCCCAGAGTGTCTTCCTCTTGACATGTTTAATAATGGAACATGTTCAGCTAGCAGGAAAAAAGAGTGTATCAGTCACTACATCCAACTTCAAACTTTTGAAAGGAACACACACACACACACACACACACACTGGACACGTTTAGCAAGGGGCTATCTATGAAAGTGGCTTCACCCTCTCTCATCCCCACACCCCCTTCCTGCCATCTCTTTTCAATCCCAGTCCTACGATGCCACCCTACACACAGCCTCATACAGCAAGCCTGACAAGACAAGTGACAGTTTCCTTTCTTTATTAAAAAAAAAAAAAGGGGGGGGGGGGGGTACTCTGTCAATCAAATATCTGGACAGACCACTGAAAAAGAACTGAATTCCGCTAAAAATCATTTTACCTACACCGGATACTGATCGCTGTCAATTCAGTGAGCACTAATCTCCCTGAATTAATTCAAATTTTGTCTGATATTTGGCTACCAGTGACGACCCTCTTCCCCCTCCCTCCTACACACACACACACACACCCCAGACTAAATCTAGCAAGAAACATTGAGGTCCTTCCCCTTCCAAAACTTCTACTCCATTGGCTAGTATACACAAATTGTAAGTCTGACATGAGACAGCCAGTCTTCTGTTCTGTAGTCCTGCTCACCACCACACCCCCACACACACACACACATAAAAAGCCTCACAAGAAAGAGCTATGCTACGTACCCTCCTTCACTCCCCTCCCAGTACGTACGCACGCATGCACACACACACACACGCATGAGCACACACACACACACACGCATGAGCACACACACACACACACACACACACACACACACACATATATACTACTGGATATGTCTGACACGAGACAATGAAGTTTCACTCTCCATCATCATCACCACCATTAGTACCATCACCCCTGCAACCACAACTTCCACTCTTCCACAGGCCATGTCAGACATGAGACAGTTCACCCTCTGGGTGTGGGAAAGGGTAGGGGAGGCGTAATTGGGGGGGGGGGGTAACTTTTTTCAGACAGAGTAACCAGAACTAGAACTAAAATCTATTTTGGGACTGACAATCCTGTATGGAGCCGAATGCTGATTGCAGTTATTACACTGAGAACTCACCTCCCTGAATTAATTCAAATTGTCTTGGCTACTGGCTACCACCTGATTGGCTACCGGTGCTCCCACTACCCACCACCCCCCAATCCCCATACTCTCCCTCCTACTCTCTCCAACACACACACACACACACACACAGTGAACAATTCTGCTGAAGGGCTGCAAAGTTCCCCGTTTCATTTCCCTTCCCAGCACGTGCACAAAGTAGACGCATTGTCTGAACAGAGCCAGCAAAGCGGCTCCCTCCCTCCCTATCCACCCCCCCCCCCCCCCTTAAAAAAAAAAAAAAAGAAAACGCACACACACACAAATACACACAAAGAACGTCTGAAATGAGACAATTGGCTTCTCTTTACTTCCCCTCCTTTCCATTCCCTCCCTCCCATCCCCCCCCCCCCCCCCACACACACACACACACACACACAAAAACTGACAAGCAATACCGTGAAGCCTCTCTCTCTCTCATCAATAAACGAAGAACAGTGTATTGAGAAATAAAGACTCTCTCTCTCTCTCTCTCTCTTTTTTTTTTGGTACTCACTTGGCACGCAGAGCCAGCTGACGATCGTTGGGGCAGACCCATCGGTCAATATTGCTGCTGCTCCCAAACTCCCCCATTGTGCTCCCTCTCTGCCTCCCTTCCGCTGCCGCTTCTATCTATCTGTCACCTGGATGTGTGTGTGGTGACAGTCACCAGTCCGCGCCGCACTGGTGATTCTCCTCGCACAGCGTCTCCCACTCTCTCCCCAAGCCACAAGAGATTCCAGCAACTCCACCAGATCAGACTGTGGTCGGTGTCTCAACATACACACACACACTCGTCATGATGAGCGCGCCTGTACTTGATCTCCTACTTCATGGGCATTTTGTTGAAAGGAACAGGTCCACTTTTCGATTTAATGAGGTTTTTTTTTTTTTTTTTTTTTTTTTTTTTTTGTTTTCAAGATTTCAAAGTGCCACGGACTGTCACTGAGTAAGCATGCTGTGGTTCTCAATCTGATGGGGGTCTAACTGGGTTGACCAAATAATCTCTGCTATGACACAGTCTGTTGAGATTAAACATAAAACATCTCGTAAAAAAAACAAAAATGCTCTTATTTTCTTTGTGCTTCCCACGTTTCTTTTCTGTGAGCATTGTTACACCATCCTGAATGCAAAACCGCCCGTGTGTTTGTTTTTGTGCTTGAACCAGCTGTGGCGACACAGATTCAGTCAAAAAATATACACACTCATTCTGATCCAGGTGCATAACAAACTGAAAATTATAGTGACAAAACTCTGTTATCTTTTTGTACAACGCATCTTAATTCAAGCTAAGATCTGAGTCCAAACTTCTCCACTTCTTTATCATTCTCTAAACACTCAATCAATCTTTCTTTCGTGGTGACACTGATTTCCGCATGACCATGTCCGACGTCAGGGTGGGGAATGGTGTCCAGAATCTTGTGACTTTTCTGCCTAATTCTTCATAAGTTTTCTTCACAGCAGTCCTCGCCTCACAGTTCCATATACCTTTTGTTAAGAGAACATCCAGTGACAGTCACAGCAGTGTGCACCTTCAACTGTTAGTGTAGTTGCCAACTGGGTGTCTGCCGCCGTCGTTGTCACAGTCTCTGGTGGTCTCTGCCCCTTTGGCAACTACATCTGAAACCAGACCAGAAGAAAAAGAATGATTCTTCTTTCTTGATGACCTTTCATATTTTGCCCACTGAAATAGCTATACATGTAAGCACACACACACACACACACACACACACACACACACACACACAACACACACACACACACACACACACATGCACGCGCGCGCACACACATTTTTTGTGTTGTTTTTTTTAAAATATGTAGCTAATAAACAGTAACAAGAAAAAATTACAACTGAAATTTGCAAAACATCATCATGCAAACACGCACATGCATACACACACATACATAATTACCCACTCACTCAACCACCCACCCCTCTCTCTCTCTCTCTCTCTCTCTCTCTCTCCCTTTCTCTCTATCTCATACACACACTCTTATAAAGAGTGCATGCATGCACATGTAAACACAATGCACTCTCACATATCAACACATGCAAATCCTTACTAGTATGCACATCTAAACCAGCTCTCTCTCTCTCTCTCTCTCTCTCTCTCTCTCTCTCTCTCTCTCTCTCTCTCACACACACACACACACACACACACACACACACACACACACACACACACACACACACATGGTTGGCAGAAGAATCCATCCAATTTAGGGTGTATCTCAATGATGAACTGTCACTTTTTTTTTCAAATAAAAATAATACACACATGGCCAGCAAATGGAGAACTAAATTCTGGATAATGTCACCACCATACTTTGTATTTCACTATATGTATGTGTATATATGTGTGTGTGTGTGTGTGTGTGTGTGTGTGTGTGTGTGTGTGCGCACGTGCGTGTGTGTGTGTGTGTGTGTGTGTGTGTGTGTGTGTGTGTGTGTAAGTATGTCTATGTGTGTGTGTGTGTGTGTGTGCATGCGTGTGTGTGTGTGTGTGTGTACATATGTGAATGTGTGTGTGTGTGCGTGTGAGAGAGAGAGAATGTGTGTGTATGCGCATGCATGTGCGTGCTAGCATGCTGCATGCCTACACAAACCTAGTGCATTTGCATACATCCATATTTATGAATATGGAATGTGATCTCTGGAAGAATCTATTAAATCTGGTGTGGTTCCATGTGTGCTTCTAAGTGCTTTTGAGTTCTGCCCGTGTCTTTGTTGGCAGGGTATCTGCCTGACTATTTGTGCATGTAAGCATTTCTGAACACAGATGATCCTGATGTCTTTTTATCTCCCACACAAATTTTTTCTCCATTTGCTGGTCATGTGTGTATTATTTTTATTTGAAAAAAAAAAAATAAGAGCCTTTGCATACTCTGGTTTTTAGCATAGTGTGACAGAATGCCAATGCTAATGATCACAGCAAAAGTTCTGCTTCTTCATACCTCAACAAGACCTCACTGGGGTTCACAATTACGAGTTCCAAGGTGGTGACAATTTTCATTCCTATCATCAAGGTCTACTCATTCCAGGGGTGTTCTTATACAACTTAAACTCCACAAAAATGAGGAGAAAAAGTAAGAGTGAGAGGCCAAAACTGCATGATAAAACACACACATAAACCCCATCCAGTATGGAATGCTCTTTCTAGCAAGATGGTGGTAATTTTCAAACACACAATCCACACACAAACTCTGAAACATACACACACAAACTTACATACTTGAGGACAATTTCACCCATTACTCCTAAAAACACTAGGTCTCTCTTAAGTCAGAGTGAACCTGGGGCAAACACATCCCCTGCACTGTGCCCCACCATTTTTCAAGAAACCTCTTGATCTGCGCTGACACAAATGCAAATCACATCCTCAAAAAATGCACGCCAGCACATAACCAGATCTCAACCCCTTCCCCCAGCCAATATCCAAACACCATCTGGCACATTGTAATCCACTGCAGTGCTAAGTTCACCCAGCGTACAGGACATGGGCCTTACAAATAATCAATAAGACGACCACTGTCTCTCTTCCATGTCTGTCATCTTCCCTTCTCAATCCCCAAGTCTGCTTGACACCCACTCTGAGGAGGCTCGAACTCTTCTTCTTCACAACTTTTTTTCCTCCCTCCAATCTTTTCTTTTTTTTTTCTTTCTTTCTTTCTTTTTGTGAATCTATATTAAACCTCCTAGATAGACTATATCATTTTTGAAAAAAATAATTACTTCAAGGACTGTTCAAAGATTTCTTTTTTTAATGTGTTTCCAAAACCGACATTTGTTTCAGAAATAAAACATGAAACATTAATATTTTAAAAAATCAACATAATAAATATGATCGTCCTTGTCATCCTTTTTTGATGTAATGCATTTGCCCTTTCAACCAACATATTATGATTATCCTTTTTATCCTGCTGAACCTAATGTGTTTACAGCTTTAACCATAGTTTAAACAATACTTTGATTAAATTCTCCTTATCAGACCTCAAACATTGTAATTTCTAAAGGTTATGGATCCGAAAAAATGACATTAGGGCGTTTACGTATTTGTCAACGAAATAGGTCGACAGACCATCGAAGAAAAACTAAAACAAAGGATGGACTATGAACCAATCACTGACTAGACTCATTTCATGGTTCATTTCCATTTATCCATTTACATCTTCTCTCTGACACCTGGCTACCTATGTACTAGTGGCAGTAACCTCCCTTATCATGCTCCCCCTCCCCTCCCCACCCTCCCTAATTTTTTTCATCTTCTAATTCTTTCTTAATGAGGGAGGAAAGGGTGTGGGGGGGGGGAGGTGGTGAAGGGAGATTTGTTTCTCTATCTTTCTGTGTAGATATGAATTCCTTCCAATTCTCTCTCTGTCCACACTCCACAGTATAACATCATCACCTCAAAGCCCCGTGCATGTGTCTATGCACATGCACACACACACACACACACACACACACACACACACACACACACACACACACAGCGCAGCTCTATCAGTTTGTCTTATTTCATGAAATTGACTTACTGTCATCACTTTGTAAGAGAAAGATGTCAAAGTGTCAAAATAGCTTTTCTGTCAACAACACCACCAAAAAAAAAAAAAAAAAAATTCCAAATTTTTCACAACAAGAATTTAAAATATAATGTATGAAAGCATTTTGTGGCACTTTGTTTTTCCTTTCATGACCTTGTCGGAAACCCCTGCTTTGTCAGCATCCTTCTCTTTTTTAAAGGAAAAAAGTCCTGACTAAAATAGACATTCTAAACACACACACACACACACACACACACACACACACACACACATACACAAACACACACACTCATACACAAACACACACACACACACACTCACACACACACACACACACACGCACGCACACACGCACACGCACGCACGCACGCACGCACGCACGCACGCACGCACGCACGCACGCACGCACGCACGCACGCACGCATGCATGCACGCACGCACACACACGTACACAAACACACACACACATTCTCTCTCTCATCCACACACACGCGCACACGCACGCATGCACGCACGCACGCACGCACACACACACACACACACACACACACACACACACACACACACACACAAACACACACACACACACACACACACACACACATACACACACACACACACACACACACACACACACACATAAAGTGCTGTTTACTGTCTAACCGCCCATGAAGGCATACACCCACAGACACACAAGCTTCACAGAGATAGATTGCTCTGGTCTAGGCTGGGAGATGAGATTACCAGGCGTGAAATATATGACACGGTGACAGGAGAGACAACAGAGAATTCCCCAAAGGAAAATTACATGCGCCGCACTGCTGACGAAATGAAGCAGAAATTAATTTCATGGTCAACAACACAGAAAACAGATGGAAATCAGACAGTGTGTGTACTCGACTCACAACCATTACAAACGTGCATGCACATGAACACACCCATGAATGCGAACTTGTACATATTGCACACAATTACAGGAACCTACCTGCGTCGAAACACACACACACACACACACACACACACACACACACTCACACACACACACACAAGCACTCTCACACACACACACACACACACACACACACACACACACACACACACACAAAGTGCTCATACACAACTACACACACACACACACACACACACACACACACACACACACACACTCACTCACAACTGCACACACACGCACACACACACACACACACACACACACACACACACATACACATGCAAACACACACACACACACACACACACACACACACACACACTCATGCAAACACACACACACACACACACACACACACACACACACACACACACACACACACACACAAACACACACACACACACACACACACACACACACACACACACACCTTCATGGTGACCAACTGCTCCAAGCTATGGAGATGAGGGTGCTGGATGTGACACATCACAGATAACATGATCAGAGAGACAGCCTGACGTGGCTATAGGAAATACCCTGACACTTAGTTACCCAAAGTCACAATGTAAAAGAAGTCTTGATTTAGTCTGCATTTAAAAAAAACATACGTAAGACAGATACAGGACAATGCGCCCACATACAAGCGCACATATGTGACAGTATAGTATAGAAATAGGACAATGCATCCACATACAAGCACATGTAAGAGAGAAATGGGACAACGCAATCACAAACTAGAGTACACAAGATAGAAATGGAGCTATGCATTCACACTGAACAGCTTGTAAGATAGGAATGGGAACATGGATGCACAGTCAAGTGCCTGTGAAATGAATATGGGACAATGCATTCACATTAAAACGCACATAAGACAGAAATGCAACAATGCATTCATCCTTTTTATCCTGTTGAACCTAATGTGTTTACTGCATTAACTAACACACACACACACACACACACACACACACACACACACACACACACCATGGAATGTTATGAATTCTACAAAAGAAAAAATCTGTTCTGATTCTCCAGAAAAGTTAGATGTATGGACCACAAGAAAGTTGGTAGACATCAACAAGGCAGTCAACAACAAGAGAGGCAGTTTGCCCATCTGACTCACGTGTCATAAATGCCTGGAACAGCAGAATGATAAGACTCAGGATTTGTGGAGAAGGGGGGTGGGGGGGGGGGGGGGGGGGTGGGGGGGGGGGGAGTGTCTAATAACAATTTCAACAACTAATAAACACAGTGTGTGGCAGTCAGCATGAACAGTTGCAGATATCTCAGCAAGTTGTCATTTTTTTTATGTTGTCAGGGCCATTTATTTTTTCAATGTCCCATAGCACTGTCACCCAACCATTCCCCTTTACCACCCTTTCCATCCATCTCTCCATCTCACTTCACTCTGCCACTGCCAGTCCCCTCTCAATCCCCTAACGCACACCTCCATAACCACACCTGGACTCACTCTACATTTGTGCCAATAGCAGCAATCAAAAATGCCCTGACCTTGACTACAGATGCTCTGGCTCTACCAATTACATAATGACTACCAATGCCCCTTTCCAGGAGGTGAAAAGTTCATCCCACAGATCCAGGTCTATCAGAAAGTTAAGTCTAATTTCTTTAACAAAAAAAAAAACCCAAAACCCAAAACAAAACAAAAAAAAGTCTACAAATCCAAAACACGCATCTGCATCACATCTTATTTCGACTTGATATGCATGACACTTTACTGTGTATATGTGGTCTTAGATCTATGTTTAGTTATACATCTATTTCAGTATTTACATCTCACCTCCACTTGGCAGAAATGGCATGAACTGGTCTGATCTTCAAAAAATGTTCTATGTCTTACAGTTTTTGTATATCGTTTCACATGTCTTTTATCAGTGTAAAAAAAGGAATAACTGTAATTTTTCTGAAAATGAACATTTTGTAATACTGATTTTATGCTGAAAATTTCAACGCGCCACTGATTTTATTGCTGAAAATGTTAACCCAAATTCAAACCCCATTATTATTTAGTCATATGTGTGTGTGCGCATGTTTAAGAACTAGTGGTGTGTGTGCGTGTGTGTGTGTGTGTGTGTGTGTGTGTGTGTGTGTGTGTGTGTGTGTGTGTGTGTCTGTCTGTCTGTCTGTCTGTGCATGCGCCTGTGTCCTGTGTGTCTGGTCTATAAATGAATGTTTCTACATTTGAAAATTATCTATGCTGTTCAGGAAATAACTAAATAAATAAACAAACACAAGATCAAAACATTATCAGTATTCTCAAGACCTAATGATGGATTTCATGAAATAAGATATTATTTGCTTTGGATATCCATAAAGAATCACAAGTCTGGAACAGGGGGTGTATAAGAACATTGAAAATGAAATGAATCAATATGGCTATGCACATCGATTCAAAGTGCGTTTTTATTGGATACCAATATTCGTGTGTGTGTGTGTGTGTGTGTGTGTGTGTGTGTGTGTGTGTGTGTGTGTGTGTGTGTGTGTGTGCGCGCGTGTGTGCATGCGTGCGTGCGTGTGTGCACGCGCACTCATGTGCACATGTGTGTGGGTGGGTTTGG
>JADBJO010000031.1:897500-925000 GCA_016801955.1 Conus betulinus | reverse complement strand
ATTACATATATTATCAATGGAATTATCAAATATAAGATATGTCATACGTCCCGGATTATGTTAATATGAGATTTGGAACAAAAGGTGCTACAATGCATACAGACAAAAAGGTGCTACAATGCATACAGACAAAAGGAAGGTCAGATGGAAGGACAGCCTTATTCTGAAGTACAGCTCCCTGCCTGCATGCACTCTACATGGACTAACTGAGCCTAGTCTCCACTCCACATCCTACCCTTCTGTCTGCCCTTTCATTTCATCACAAGTATGTGTTTTGACTGACTTAGAATGAATGAGTCACATCATGAATGAATCCATGACTGTCCTCTCCTTGGCTTAAGGCTGTGTCAGACCAATTGACATAGGCTAGAACATCTGGAGGCTACATCAACATGTTGTTATGCTCTGCATAGTTATGCAGGGATTGTCTTCAGTCGTGACAAGCTTCTAGCATAACATTATCAGTCTCCAAAATCCCTCGAAGTTGGAGTGTGGCTGCCCACATGGTGGGGTAATCAACAACAGTCACAGACGTAATGTTCTCATCCCTAGCTGATGCATTTGTACCATAATGTTCAAGTACTTCAGCTGATCCCTGGAGTCTATTAGCCAGGGCACGATAACAACAACAACAATGCAAACCGACTTCACAACTTCATCCTATTTGAGACTGATCACACTGATAAGACCATAACACATACCGCACGAGAGTCGAACGGTTGAATTGGAATTTTTGTTCTCACCTTTTCATGTTTGACCCTCCTGATTTAGTTTGATCCTAAGAAATATCTCTCTCTCTCTCTCTCTCTCTCTCTCTCTCTCTCTCTCTCTCTCTCTCTCTCTCTCACTCTCTCTCTCTCTCTCTCTCTCTCTCTCTCCACACACACCTTTTCCAATGACTATCAAGGTACTGAAAAACTTCCCCTAGCACTGACAAAGACAGTGACAGTAACAATAACCCAACAATAACAAAAGACATTCTCACAGCCCTAGGGAATCAACAGTACCAAGTAAACCAGGGTGAATTAAAATAAAAGATACAAATGACATGATTGTTCATCTGATCAGCATGATTGTGTGTATGCATGTGTGTGTGTGTGTGTGTGTGTGTGTGTGTGTGTGTGTGTGTGTGTGTGTGTGTGTGTTTGCACATGCACGCATGTAAGCTAGAGAGAGAGAGAGAAGCAGAGAGAGTTTGTGTTTTTCAATGTATAATGTCTGTCAATCAACCTCTCTCTCTATTTATAAACTATCAATCAAACCAAACATTCAAATGTATGTCTATTTGTGTCTATTCAACTGTCTATTTGTACATATGCCTACGTAGCAGTCTCTAGTCAATGAAAGTCATCATTTGTTGATTTCTTCAAGTACACTCACAACTTTTCCATAGACACTTAAACAATGACGCTCATTAAGTTATTTGAATGGAATCGTACTTAATAAAGTCATGGATACTAGAATATTACAAAAACAACAACATAAGCACCTACAATACTTCAATTAATATGCACATGCACATTAAAGTGACGAAACAAAACAAAACAAAAAAGAAACTTGTCAAATTTGTACACTGTATGCATGCACAAAACATTATAAAAGACAGAGACAAACTGCGATGCATCATTTCTGATATTTCTGATACATCATTTCTGTAAGTGTAATAACTGAAGTAGAAGAGAAAAAAAATAACAGGAAAAAAGAAAGCCATGGAACAAAGGAGGCATGTGACACACTAAAAAAAAAAAAAAAAGAAAGAAAGAAAGAAAAAAAGGGGGGGGGGAGAAGGGCAGTGTCCATGGACTTCCTGCACCTTAGGCAACACACACACACACACACACACACACACACACACACACACATGTGCACACACACACACACACACACACACACACACACACACACACACACACACACACACACACACACACACACACACACACACACACACACATACACACACACACACACACACACACGCACACAAATGTTTATAGCTTATTAGCTGCCATCTTCAGATCTACAGTTATGCTAATATAAAAGGAACAGAACGTTTCGGAGCCCCCCTACCCATTCCCCCCCACCCCCAACCCATCCACCTCTCTCCCTCACCTGCTTCCCCCCCCCCCCCCCCCCCCCCCCACTTCCCCTTTCTCTCTTCACCCTGATCCATCTCCAAAATCAAACTAAAGGCAACGCACACACACACACAAAAGAAAAAAAACCCTACAGAAGAAGTCATACTGTTAAACAGGCCCTTGAGGTTATCAATCATTAGAACAAAAACAATGTTGTCCCACTCCTGAAAGCAGAACATATTCGTAAACAAAAAGTACTCAGTGTATGAAGACTGGTATCATGCCTACGTCAACATAGTTTCACAAATAGACAAATGTACTCTAAAAACCTTCAAAACATCCCCTTATTTTCTTTTTCAGAGCCAATTCAACCAGAGTCACTGCTCACCAGTAACAAATCCAGGAGCCTGCTCCTGTCCGTTATTCCACTACCCTCCCTCACTCTGACCAACCTTCTCACCCCCAAAACGATCAATGAAACTGACATTAATTATGCAACAGCATGGACATGATTGTCAGGACACAGTCTAGGAGGAAGTGGACAGATGCTTAAGTTTAATTTGTGTTATCCATGTGTGCAAAGCATTTATTCATGGGTAGGGGGTGTAGGGGAAGTGTGTTTCTGTGTGTGTGTGTGTGTGTGTGTGTGTGTGTGTGTAAGTGTGCGTGCGTGCGTGTGTGCATGCATGCGTGCATGCATGCATGCATGCGTGCGGGTGGGCGTGTGCAGGTGCGGGCACATGTACATGTGTGCATACATGCATATGTGTGCATGTACATGCATGGGTGCATCCGTGAGTGTGTGCATGCATAGGTGCGTGAGCGTACACACACACACACACACACACACACACACACACACACAGAAATGAAATGTGTATTATGTCTGTGTACAAGTGTGCATCCTTGAGTGCGTGCGTATGTGTGTGTGTATGTGTGTGTGTCTCTGTGTGTGTGTGTGTGTGTGTGTGTGTGTGTGTGCTTGTGTACATGTGTGTGAGTGTCACTCCTAGTGTCAGTGCGAGTATGTTTATACATGTGTATGTCTGTGTATATATGTGTGTTTGTAGCTTTGTGTGATTTGTAGCTCAGTGTATTTGTCTGGGTGTCTGTGTGTGTCACAATGTGTGTGTGTGTGTGTGTGTGAAGGATTAAATGCATGTTTTTTGTTTGTAGTGTTACATTTTGTGAGCAAGAAAGAATTAGCGAGAAAGAGAGGCAAAGGAGAGAAAGGGAAGATAGTTGATGGAAGAGTGGAGGGGATGAAGCTGGGAAGTAGTGAGAGGGAGGGGAAGGAAAGGGAGAGGGGGCAGAGGATGGGGAGAGACACGGTGGGGGCTGAACAGATTAAAACAAATTATCATAACTTCAGGCAGACATTTAACTTGTGGCTTCTGATCACGAAACCCAATACCTCAAGATTTGTCTATAACTTTAAAATCATATGAAATGAGACAGAATGTTGCTTACAGCCCTGCCAACAACAAAGGGCAACATTAAATGAAGATGTTATTTCCTTTAAGCTTAAAAGTAGAACTTGACAAGTGCTTATAGTAATTTAGTTATTGCTAATCTGCACTGAAATGTGTAATTCATGCTTAACAAATAAAATCTTGCTACAAAACACATTTTCTCTTTTGCACATGACTACAGGCTGAGACTGTGAGAGATCATTCTCCCCCATCTAATTCTGAACACTTTACAAAAATACTTTTAAAACAGTCAGCAGGTAACCTCTATCAAACCTGCAGACTCTGGTGGTAATACAATTCATATTTCATAACATAATAGTAGTACCCATTTTTTTTTCTTTCAGGAAGGTGATAGGTAGTTGGAGAAGAGGAGTACTCTCCTAAAGGGCAACACTCAACTTTACAATTGAGCGGTTTCACAGTATCTGAGGACAAATGGTCAAAGTTGTGAATTTTGAAGACATGTAATGATGTATGAGAAGGATGAGATGAAATAAAAATATTTTCAAAACCTGTTCTTTTTTGTATGATAGTAATGTTACTATCAATGCTGTTAAGTCAACATCAAAAATATTTTTCATGATCAATTAAAGGCATCAATGGTAACAACACTATCTTACACCAAAACACTGAATATGAAATACACATTTTTTCCTCACTGCAATAAAGGTTCTTTCCATTTCAAATACGTCTAGCTGCAAAGTGAGACGACTGCAGGTGGAAATCTAAACAAATCTTAAATAAATGTTAACAAACTGCCAAGAGAAACGTGGACAAATGAGTCACAAGACAAAACAAAAGTGTTTTGTCTTGTGACTCGTTTGTCCATGTTTCTCTAGGTGGTTCGCTAACATTTATTTCAGATTTATTTCAAATACATTTCAAATTAACAACAATGAACATTTAGAACGGGGGAGGGGAGAGTAAAAAAAAAAAAAAAAAGAAAAAACAGAACAGAAGGAAAACAAAACACCAGCCATCATCGTTTAGTTTCCCCGTAACCATGATCTTTAATTTCCTGAATTAAGCTTATCCTTTTAAAGCTGAACTGCCAGTGGATTAAGATGTTTTATTAAAGATTGTGTGCATTTTTAACAGCTGTTAAACAGGAGAAACTTATTATAATGAGACATTTGAATGCAAGAACTATTCTCTCTCATACTACTGCGTAGCCATTTTTTCTCCTAAGAAATCATAACACATTTCGATCATATGCATATTATGCTTCTCTAAATTGTTATTTCAGTTCACACTTTTATACTGTTTATTTTGATTTAGCTCAAATAATTCTAATAATAAGTCTGTAAACAAAAAGACAAAATTGCAAAATGTACCATCAGAGCAAATAATTTTTTTTTTTTTTTTTTTTTTTGTCAAATCAAATGTTCAAAGTAACACCAAACTTTCAGGTGGGTTTTCAGAAGATGGAAAGAATTGTGTGAATGAATGACTTGTGAGTTGATTTTAACGTGGTGACAGCCCTGATGTGGCCCTTTGCAGTCGGCTGGGCTATAAGCAACATTATCTTATCCTAACATTTAATGATAATCTGACACAATTTTCAAACTTTTCTTTCTTGTATAAGACAAATTATATTTCTTCCTATCCACAAATATTAAGGTTTCTTTCAACTTAAGTTCACAATATTAACATGAGAAGTGTCACCACATACTTCAAAACTGCCCCTATGCAATTGCTTGAGCATTATCAGTGCATCACTATCACTGTAGCACTAAAACACATCAATTGAACAAAATGTCATCCTGTATCCCCAGCAGGAGAAAACAGTCCTATGATGCAGTTCTTCAAGCTAGTGAATAAGCTGACTGACAATAATGACATCGAAAACAGATTGCGATTGAGTGTGTGTGTGTGTGTGTGTGTGTGTGTGTGTGTGTGTGTGTGTGTGTGTGTGTGTGTGTGTGCGCGCGCGCGCGCGCGCGCGCGCGTGTACGCGTGCATATGTTTATGTGTCTGTCTGTGTCAGTGTATGTGTCTGTGTGCCTGTCTAAAGTATGTCTATGTCTGTGTATGTGTGAGTGAGTATACGCACGTGTATGTGTGCGCGTGAGTATATGTACCTGTGCATGTGCATGTATTTAATAAATCATATAGTGGCTTGGCTTAAGGCGCACTTTTTCTTAGAGCAGACCCCTTTACACAATCTCATTGCATGCAAGATACTGTGATAGTAATTCTTGTCTTATCAGACTGATTGTTTTAAGTAAAGTTCATGCTTTTACTTAAGAGATTAATTGTCTTAACTGTTGTGCATATGCTCACATACATGCATGTACACCTGTGTGTGTGTGTGTGTGTGTGTGTGTGTGTGTGTGTGTGTGTGTGTGTGTGTGTGTGTGTGTGTGTGCACGCGCATGTATGTGTTTATTGAACTAAATTATATATATTTATGATTTGTATGGGTGTGTGAACAATTTGGCAGATTTTTCATAACTTACTTGAATCTATAAACTGTTCATGCAAGTTTATGATTTCTTCATAATGAGTTTTACATTATGTCATGTTTATAATAAGCCTGTGAGTGAAGTCACAAACGAAGTTCCAGTACATTAATAAAGTGTTTTGGAATTGATTTAAATATTCATATATACTGAATTGAACTATAACTCCACTTCAAGATGGAATCTGCTCAGTTTTGCTTCCTAAAATATCCACAGTAATGATGACTTGAAGGCCACCTGGGATCACACCAAGGATCCGCATCAAGAATAGGCATGCTGTATGATTAAAAATGGTGTTGGTAACTAGACCAATAAACCAGTCAGACTCAAGAAAGGAGCAATCCACCAGAAAGAGGCACCAATCAACAGTCAGTCAGCATTTAGTGCTGCACAAATTATACAGGCAGATTTTTTTTTTCACCCTAAAATAACTAGAAATGCTGTTTTAGCATATATATGCTGCTTGCAAAAAAAACCCTAGTCTGAAGCAAAAGCTTTTGTTTCATCAGCATCAAAAATGAGACCTATGAAAAGCTTAGGGTAATTTAAAAGAAAAAGTCATTTGATCCTGCACCTGAGAGGAGCTCAAGTGCCCTTGAACAGCCCCATGGGCTTGTACCTGAGCACTGCTCAGTGACAGAACTCATGTGCTGGAACCAGCTTAACTCTGAAACTGTGTGCAGGTAACAGCCAACAAATCTAAGTTTAAACACACAAAAAACAACCACAAAAAAAAAAAAAAACAAATAAAGATATATAGAGAGAAATATGATATGAATTTGTTTAAAACATGATAGTTTTTAAGTTTTTCAGCATCAAAAGAGTGTGTTGCACAGATCCAAGCAAACTGGAAGGTATGTAAAATGAAATAATGTTTAAGTTGTTGTTAAAACATCATAGTCCAAAAAGGTGCTTAATACTTTTTGGAATCGCAGTATGCTGCACAATGATTTATTTAAGATCATAAAACAAACAAAACACCAGCTTATGTGGATCAAAGAATTTTAAGTTCACTCAAAGTAAACCTTCAGTAATTCTATAGACTAAATATCAGTTTTGGACTTTTTTTTTATTCATCTAACTTTCTAAGCAGAATACTTTTCCAATATACAGCATGCACCCTGCATGAGAAATGGAGAGAATGAAGGAAATAAGGAAACTGAGAGAACGATATTGACCGGATGACATGGGAAGCAACTGAATGATGCACCGGCAGGCAGCTCTTCAGTCGGCACTACCCAGGTAGGCAGCCCGTTGTGTAAACGGGATGGTTAATTATATTATATGTAAAGCGCTTATAGCCCTAATCTTTAGAGAATAGGCGCTATAAAAATTAATGTTATCATTATTTATTTATTAAATGAAACATCCACTAAAGATCAAAAGCAGAGATGATTACATAATCTACAACTCTTGCAACACAACCATTTGCCAACCATATGAGTTGTTTTTGCATCCTGGCAAGACAGTTTGAGTTATTTAATTACAATCTAAGTTAACTATCCTTTTGGTCATGAATGCAGATCAACCCAAATCATCCATGCAGGAGAGGTTGCCCTGCCTGTAAACTTGGAATGGTTAATAGAGTTTACCATAGGTCATGCTTTGCTACCTTTTTATTTGATCACCGTACTAGTAATAATGATTATCGTTTTGAAATTATCTTTATTCCTTTTTTTTTTTTTCCTGTATGTCTCTATCCAGGGAAGTGTTCAACACTGAGTGCTACACGGCGACAGAACAAACTCCAACCTGTGTGCAAACTTCATGGACACACTCTAGAAGTTGTGACCTCAACCAAATACCTAGGGGTCACAATCCAAGACGACCAAAAATGGGGATCCCACACTGAGATGATCACTGCAAAAGCCAGCAAAACCCTCGGCTTCCATAGACGAAGCCTCAAAATCGGAAACAAGAAGATGAAAGAAAGTGCACACAAAACCCTTGTTCGACCCGATTGTTGAGTACGCGTCATGTGTTTGGGACCCCCACACCAGCAACGAGATCCAGGAGATCGAAAAGATCCAGCATAGAGCAGCCAGATGGGGTCACACACAGCCACAGACCAACAACCAGTGTAGATGAAATCCTACACTCTCAGAAGTGGCCTACATTACAGAAACGAAGACAAAATGCCAGACTGGAAATGATGTACAAATTCCACCACAATCTTGTTGACATCAACTCCAAATACCTGCCCAGGAAATCCCAGACCAGAAGAAAGTTTAAGAAAAAAAAAACAGCTGCAGCTACAACATCCCACAAAGCAGGACACACTACCAACAAATGTCCTTCTTCCTGAGAACCATTCCAGAGTGGAACAAATTACCAGAGGCTGTGGTGATGGCGGAGACCCTGGACTGCTTCAGGTTCAGACTCACTTCTCATCAATAACACCAACGACAACATCTCTCACCACCACCACCATCACCCCCCGGCCTCCTCCTACATCCCCACCCCTCTCTCCCCCCTCCTCCTCATCTCCACTCCCTCCTCCCCACCTACCTCTTATGCTGAAATCAAAATTATATCTGACAAACACTGCACAAATCTTCGCAAACCCCTAAGTATACGACAGAGTCATCAGCATAATGATGTTGGTCATGAACAGGAGAAGAAGAACGGAAATGTGTTATTCCTTCAGTACAGCACAAACTGATCTGACTGTTGATTGTGGCCGTTCACTTTTGACCAGCTTGTTGTCAATAAGAAATTATAAAAATGCAGTCATTCAACTTTCAGGACTCAGGCCTCAAGATTTAAAGTCTTTTTAAATATGTCACAGCTAATTTAGTAACAAATAAACAATCCTTAATCATTCACGATTCATGCCTCATGATTTACATTCTTCAAAATAATGTGGCAGCTATTTAGTCATTCTCTCCAAGAGGCAACAACTGATGAGGCCAATCAGGCCAATAAACGATGAAGGTGCGCTGAAAGACGAGACAGAGCTCTGCATTTAAACCAATGTTATAGTCCTAATCACCAGACTGAAGTTACACATGATTGTTGTGAACAGCTGAATGAAAAGAAAACACGCAAAGTATTCTAAGACAAAAATAACATGATAACAACAAAAAAAAAGAAAATTTATTTTCCCAGTAGAAACACACACAACAAGTCATTAGCTCTAAATCACAACAATCACAGCAGACAGGCCCTGAACAGCATCCTCACCTCTGACCTCAACTCTGTTTTCAGTTCCAGCTCCACATCAACAATAAATGAAAACTATGTGAAATTGACTTAAAAACGGATACCAACCTTGAATAACATAGGTCTCCATATAACTGAATTTGTGCATTGCTGCAAGGGCCAAAAACCTGTCAACAGTAACAAATCAATGTCACCAGCTGTGTAAGAGTGTACTTCCTACACAAGCTCGGTGGCCCAGCCACTGCCTGTTGTCTGCTTTTTCACTTCCCATAATCCTTCTCGACAAGGGAAACCACTCTAGCTTTCGTCTACGGTCGGGTCAAGCTCAATGTGTAAATTTTACCGAATCCTGGATAGAATATTTAAAATCTTCCAAATCTGCCTTTCCTTTACCACAAACTTGCATTTTCCGACTTTGCTGTTTGTTTTAAGATTTTTTCCTTTTGAGTATTTCTTTTTGAGAATTTCAGCTATTTTCCTGCATAGAGGATTCAGAGAAATCGTAGATATTTCTCCCATTTCTCTGAGAGAATTGTGCATTTGGGGCATTAATCTCCGAGAAAAAAAAAATCATTTCTTTGTTCATTTCTCTGTTTCATATTGCAGACTAGCAGACTAAACAAGAGTTACTTTGAACACTGCATGTGTGTGTGCATGCATGCGTGCATGCGAGAGTGTCTGTGTGTTTTGGCTTTAATATTTCCGTTGCAAGTTAGCCTAATGTATATGTAAAAAAAAAAAAAAAAAAAAAAAAAACCTGTATGTTGTGTGAATATGGCTTACGCACAGTAACCCATAAACGTTAGACATTTTTTACAGACAGCACATTATCATTGTAGCACACATGCAAATTCTCCATCACCACCACCACCACCACCACTCCCATGCCACCGCCCCTACTCATGTATTTTTTCTTCTGAAAAAAAAAAAGCTTGTTAGTTACATTCAAACAGTTATATTGCTTTTTCAGCTTTGAACTTGTACAGAATCTTGCAGTAGGACTGATTCCTCTTTCTAGGCATTACACAGATTGTGCTTCATCTGCAATATCTTCTCGGAATTGCGTAAGTTGATATGCAATAATGAATAATGTCAACAACAAAAAAGGAAACCCAAATTCAGTTGAAAGAAACCTTGTGCAAACTGATGCACTGTTATATTTTTTTTTTCCTGTTGTGCTGTTATTTGCTTTTTCCTGCTGAAATCCCTTTTTTTTTTTTTTTTTTTTTTGAGTAAGTAAAAGTAAGCCAGATCCACAAAACCTTGTTGTACCCAAAACTGATGTGATAGTGTAGTTTTTCATTCCTAGTTGAGAGTTTTGTAATCATGTGTATCAAATATTGATAGTGTGCGTGTTTAGAAGGACATTATAAGGAGGGAAGGAGTGGGGAACAAGGTAGGGAGAAGGTGCTACAGGGGATACAGGGGAGGTGGAGGCCTACGACCTTAAGCTATACACAGGGTGAGAGTAATGTTGCATACAAACAAAGGAAGAAATGTGTAAGTGATCACATGTTCCGAGACGTTTTCCTGCACTAGTCAGGCCCATGTCATGTGTGAGCACCAGCAAAAATTTGTTTTTATTGTAAAAGTGTGTTCTTCACACTAGATTTCTATGTTAAATTCAGACTGCCCTTCCAGGGGATATCACATTGCTATAGTATAGAACTACCCGCTTTAATGTAGGATTTTTTTTCCACCTTCGAGAATTTTTTGTTCATCAAATTGATTTTTTTTTTTTTTTTTCATGTTATTCATGTTATGCATTTGTTGTGGGATCTTTCACATCCTACACATGGGACCTTGGTTCATCATCTCATCCAAACAACTAGCATTCATATCAACACATATGGTTTAGTGGAAGCCAAAGGAGAAAACCTGCTCGAAATCAGATTCAAACCACAAGGAGCCCTCAGATGAACACTTACAGTCAAGTGGGAAGCCAGTAAAAACAACAACAAAAACAAAAATACCCATCAACAACAACAGAGAGAACTTACAGTCAAGAGGGAAGCTGTAGAAAAAAAAAAAATCTGTCCCCAGTGAGATTGAGATCACAGACAGCACTCTATCAAGGACCAGGATTGGCCTGGCCACTAGGTGTTGTTTTTCTTCTTTGCCCACTTGGAAGAGAGGGCACAGTTTTCTGGATTGTATCGACAGGCTATTTGATTCAAAATCTGTTTTGCTTACTTTGGGTAAGTAAGGCTCAGAGGCCCCCCGTTGCACATCAAACACATGTGTATGTCATATTCTTTTTTCATCTCCCACATGGGACTCAAACAGAGCCTGTGTGTGTATCTTTCTGTGATCAGTCAGAGAGCCCTACCCGACTTCCCCTTGTGGAATATACCGACCTTCAGCCCAGGCCAGTCCCATTTCAAGGGTGGAAGGAATGGGACATACAACAGGAAAAACTTCTGTGCACATTACATTAGCTCCCTGCAAGGCAGGACAGCAGGGATACCCAAGGGAGTGGTGGCAGTCTCTCTAGGGACACAGATGTGAGAGTCAGTGTCAGGTGGTGCAGTCAACCTTCCAGCCATATGGGTGATGGCTAGTCTGGCCCAAGGGGTACCTCCTGGAGATGCGGAGCGGTCGGCAATGAAGTGGTGCCTGACGATGATTATCTGTGTCGTAGGAAACCATGCTGGTTGGGGGCATGGAGGACATCCCTCTCAGGGTTGGGGTGGAAAAACTACCCTCTCGGCTGCAGTCAGTGACTTTTCTGTCAGTCTTTTTAGAGACGTGAAGTGCTCCAGCAACTTCATCCTGCTCACTCTTTGAGGCAGCCTCATGCAGCATAGGACCATTGTCACCCAAGCATGAAGAACGCCACCTGGTGGCCCTGAAAACAGGCGTTTAAGTGTGAAGAGGCAAAAAAAAAAGTGACATCCACAGTCAACCGACAAATGCTGCAAAGTGAACTCCACTTCACACAGACTGAAAGAACAGATGACAGCCCCCATCCAAAACCAAGCCCAAGATTATGGCCAACAACCAGACCTGCCACCAAAAAATGCAGACTTTGGGCTATATGGATATTTTGTCCTTCTGGGCTTCTGCCAATAGGACGTAAATCTCACCCTTCAGCTTGACAACCGCACACAGCACAGAAGGAAGCAGCTCATCCCGGGGAGTTCGGGGCTTCCATAGATCAACTCATAGGGAAATCATTGTTCTGTCACACTTTCTTGGGCTGATTATATACCTACACCACTTCGCTGCGGTAGCAGGGAGACCAGGGAAGGTTCCCTGTGTGCAGGATGTTTCCCCTTCAGTATCCAAAGAAAGCTGCTGTCAATCCCCAGGTCCTATCATCACCTGCTGAAGGGCTTGCTGGGCTGCTCCTGGACGTGTCTGGAAGTTGGCCACTCAGGGGGCTCCAAGGATCAGCATTTCTTGCCTCCCTCCCCCCCCCCCCCCCCCCCCCCCCCCCCCCACCCACCTTTTTCACCAGCTGATAGGCTTCACCAGCTGGTTCCTTCTGGCGCAGGCTCAACCCTACAGCAAGGCTGGGGAGCATGACGACCACCTGAAACTTTCCGAGAGAACCAAGCCCAATCCTCATGAACATCAAGAGGCATGTGAGCGCTTCTGTGTGTTCTCCTAATACTTGCTTTCTTAGCCTTCTAGTTCTACCCTTGGTTCACTCTTTCCTTTTCGTCATTCATTCATTTTTTCGTCCTTTTGTTTTCCTCTGTGTGTGTGTGTGTGTGTGTGTGTGTGTGTCCCCCCTCAAGTATCCTTTCCACCTACCCCCTTGGGTTTAGTGTGTGTCAAATTGGGAAGGATGAGGGTATAGTTCTGAAATCTTCTTTATTAGAATAGCTATCTCTTCCTGAAACTCACCCCTACCTATCTTCCTTTCCGTATTTGTTGTGTGTATGAATAAAGAAGAGAGAAAGGGGGAGAGTTTGTGTGGACAGTTTTGAGGAATTATCAGCAAATGCAAGACACAACCTTGGGATACTCCTAGACCAACAAGACTCACTCAGACTAACACTTACAGTCGAGTGGGAAGCTAGAGAAAAGAAAAGAAAAACTTGCCCCAGTCAAGTGAAAGTGGAGAAAAAAAAACCTAACCAAACGAGATTCAAACCACAGATAGCACTCAGACTAACACTTATTTTAGTGGGAAAACTGGGAAAAAGGGGAAAAGTCTACCTCAAACAGACTCAAATCTGAAATAAAAATGAAGCTCAAACTATTGATAGCACTCAAACTAACAGTCAAGTGAGAACCTGTAGCACACGGAGCAACAGTAACAGTCAACTTGAAAGCACTCGAACTATAAAAAACTTTTGAAAAAAAAAACCCTGCTCAAACTATTCGAACCACAGATAGTACTCAAACTCACACTTACAGTCAAATGGGAACCTGGAGAACAAAACCCCTGCTCAAAATAAAACTCAAAACCACAATTAGCACCTAGACCAGCATGCACAATAAAATGGAAAGCCACAGAAACAAAACTGCACCAAATGAGACTCAAACCACATATTCAGGTTTCTCTAACTCAGTAACGCCACAGCATTATCCGTACACCCACCCTTGCAACTTCGTCCAAAGTTACAGATCATACATAATTGTTTCATGCCATTTTGTGCAGTTGGTACCAAGTGATCGCCAGTTCTGTCCACTGCGTCTTTGGGTAAATGCCATGAATATCAGGCATGGAAATGGCTGCTGGAAAGAGGATGGTGGAAGACGGGGAACAGGCTGTGTATGTGCACGTTGGTGCGTGTGTGTGTGTGTGTGTGTGTGTGTGTGCGTTTGTGTGTATGTGTGTGTGTGTGTGTGTGTGTTTGTGCATGTTGGGGGGAGGGGGGGGGGGGTGACAAAGAGGGGAGAAGGGTAATGAAAGAGGATATAGGATGCATAAGTTTTAGCCTGAACACTGATTTCAAGAATGATGCAAAGGTCATAAGAGCACAGTGGAGACATGGACTGAAGCCAAGAGTCAGAAGAGTTAAAGTATTCCTCCACCAGCGTACATTATCCACGATTGATCAACATTAACTTGGAGAAGGCTTGTTCACTCCCACAATGTCTCTTTCTCAAGATCACTTTTATATTCATGTGTGCTAGAAGAGTATATCAGTATCAATCACTCCTCTTTGGTTGTGCATGTTTATGTGTGTCTGTGTAATACCATAGAAAACTTCAATGATGGCATTTTCTTAACAGTCAGAATGGTAGAAAAAAACCTAGCAAGGACAGATAATTGTTTATAGACCTTTCCTGCTATCCCATCTGTGAAGTTGTGATTCTGCTTCAATGGCTGAAGGTCAAGGTTTCAACAGTGACCGGCCATGCATAGAACATGAACTCTATGCAAAATAAAGATTAAGACCAGAACATGGCATGTATGAGAATGCTCTGAGTATGATAAAACTACGTACACTTCGTTTCCAGTCTTCTTCTGAACCATAAGTACAATAATTATTCGGACTGACAGGTACAATTTTTTTTTAAGTCAAGATAAGGTCAAAGTTGCAAATGAAGATCATAGAAAAGCCATGAAGCAGGACAAAGCTTGGACCTCGGATACAATCTTATCGAATTAAATGACTTTGTTCTCAGATTCTGTGCAGCTTTTCCATCTCTCTCTCACACACACACACACATGTACAGACACACACACACACACAAAAAAACATGAACACATGCACAAGCATGCAAGCACACGCACAAACACACACATGCACACACTCACATGCACACACATGAACACACACACACATATACTCACCATATGTGCATCCATGTAAATATTTACACCATTCTCTTTCACTGTTTAAATCACCTTACATAAAATAGCAATTAAAAATAAATAGCAATTAAAAAACACACACACACACACACACACACACACACACACACTCACAAAATAATGTACAACATTAGATGGAATTCAAGATGGTTTATTGCACACAAAAATGTTACCCATTACCAACTCAAATTAAAAAGTGAAAAAAAAATTACACTCACAACTTTTGACAAGAGTAAAATAAACCAAGTAATTACAAAGATACACACAAGAGTGAGAAAAACAAATTTCTAGCATTACCTAATACTGTATCTGATAGTCATAAATAATGCGCAAACACAAGAGCGAGAAAAACAAATTTCTAGCATTACCTAATACTGTATCTGATAGTCATAAATAATGCGCAAATCATAACCTGAGGTCTGCTGTAATTGATAGTCACTGCTGATCAGCAAATTGTGAATTTAAAGTAATGTCTTTAATCTTAAGACTTCCCTTCCTCCTCAGACTAAATGCAGGTTTTGCAACTATTTTAACAAAAATAATTCTATAATTTGACTGTGCAACATAAGCAAATCATTCAAACATTTCTTTTTCAATAAATGCCAGTGAAAAACAAATTTGTGATGAATAAAATAAACTAGACTGTTATATATTTGAACATATTGTCTGCTTCTTTTTCATGTTATGTTAACAAAGAAATTTGATAAAAACAAGGAACTTTAAAAGTCCATTTTTCTTTCTCATCTTGCATTAACAAAGAAATCTGATAAAAACAAAGACCTTCAGAGTCCATTTTTCATGAAGTTTTTCTAACTTAAGACTGTTGTGAATATCATGCATAAGTCCCCCACACCATCCTTTTAAGTTTTAAATGCAGATTGAACAATGATGTATTCAAGTGTTAAGCATGATTAGCTGTATACCAGCTCCTTTCAAATCAGAATTACATGACACAATATAACATGATTGGGTACAAGCAATAATCTGTACTAAATCATCCTGAAATATGTCATCAGCATGACTTAACATAAGCAAAACAAAAAGTCAATACTAGTTTAAAAAAAGAAATGCACCAGAAAGTCCCACACATCTATTCTTTTTCCAAATGACAATCTTCAAAGAAAAAAAAAGGTATACTTAACACCTATAAACATAAAACCATGATGTATTTCAAGGTCCCCGACTCTTTTTATTTAATTCATTTACTTTATTTGTTTATTTTCAACTTATTTTTTTGCATCAGGTTCTATCAAGACCCTTTCGCACAACAAAATTAGATCAACCACTGGATGTGGAATGTAGGAGTAAATAAATATAACTTGACAATAAGAAAGAACTTCGCATGAATGTCAGAAGTAAAATACACTCTCCCAATGTAAAACCAAAAGTCATGAAATAAAAAAATAAATAAATAAAATTCTGAAATTCTAATGACCTGTAAAATTGAATTTCAAAGTACTAATCCAATCTGTTCAGCAGAAAATACATCAAGTGTTTAGCAATATATGTCTCCATCATGATTGTTTATTTGATGTGCATGCACATGTTCATCTGCATGCACCAATGCCTTCATGTGTGTATGCATACAAGTGCACACACTGAAAGTGACAAAACATGTTAAACATTTCACTGTAAGTGCATTTAACATTTTTAAATTCCCAACATGCAATCACATACATCTATGTAAGTACATCTAATTCTATAAAGTTCTGTACCAGCCTCCTGCTTTCCAACAGTACCAACAACAAGTGTCTTTCAGACAAACATACTCTCCTTATTGAACAAAAAGTTCTAAGTTCTATAATTGTCCACATTGTTTCGCCAAACTAATAAGTATAACAAAGGCAAGAAAAGATCAAAAAAGAAACAAGAACCAAAATCAATCTCAGTTTCTTAAAGGAATGTTGGCTCCAAATCAGTATTCACTGATAACAGTAATCGCATGCAAGGCAAATTTTGCCAGTCCGTTCTCTTCGTTGGTGTTGCTCAGTGTTGAGAAGACGATCAGTACAACTTTCGGAACCTTCCCTCTCCCTCTCCCTTTCACAAATATACACTTGCAAAAAAAAGTGACCATAAATAATTACAGTGGGTGACACTTAACAGATGATGACACAACACGATCTGGAAACATCCTCTTTATATTTGTAGTTAATTAGCGAAGTGATAGTGACACGTGGACAGTCACATCGACATTTTCATAACACAGTAATGTCAGAAGAGAAAAGTGTGCTCCTACCATTGGATGGCAGCAGCTGGATTTCTTTCAGTATAAATCATACATGTCTTAAAAATGATAGATTTACGGGCTGTGACCAATTGAGTTTAATGATGGCGATTGCTGCTTACAATTTATTTAACATAGTTGGTTTTGTTTTAAACAACCAGCTTCCATACAAAAATAACGAACACAATGCAGAGTGCAATGCACACAGAATAATCTAAAAATCAAATTACAATACATGTGTCAAAGCATACAAGGTGGGGCTTGCTTTGTATTTGTTGTTTTGGGGGAGGAGGTAAGTTAACTCTTACATCCTTATATGTGAATTTCAAAATGTAAAATCTCAACAATAAAAAATTAACAACACAACCATACAAGAACATTCCTCTCATTAAAAAAAGACACAATCACCGAAAACACATGGTGAAAACCATCAAAAATCATGGAACTGTTCTCTGCTGAATACAAAGCAATGTCCCAAACAAAACATTTCAAAAAGAAACTCGGGCCTGTTTTTGTTCCAAAAACGTTTCCTTTTTATTATTATATTATTGAAGAAGGCTGAGAGTAAACAGCAAAGCAGAAAGACAAGTTGCAACAACAAATACAAAAATAGCAACAACCAAGGTCATAAAGAGTGTGCTGACTGGATCCAAACTAAAACAGTGTCAGTGAAACTCAAAAGCCGTTTAGACAACTGAAAGAGAAATAAATATTGGAATGGAAAGATCCATAGCCAAGTGCCCTTAAATAGTCTAAATTAGCTTTTAAATTGACATGTTTTCCTGCATCTATTTCACATTCACTTCAGATGCCATACCAGTCAATGGTCAAAAATGGGGATGGTTTTTGGTTGCACGATGTCACAATTTGTCATTCCGGTAAAACAAACTTATTTCTCACCTCCATATCTGACACTTTATGCATGTTTTGAATAAAAATGGTCTCCTGCTTTGGAGTCTTGCGTACAAAGTCAATAGCAACCAGTATGAAAAACTGCCCTGTCTCAAACCTATAAGCCTCTACAAGCAAAACACTGAAGGACTACATGAAGAGTTGTTCTTTTTCTCTGTCTCATAAACCTGTTTCTCATTGCAGTCCTACACACTTCATCATATAGCTTTCTTTACATTTACATCTATATACCAACAGGGTTCACATGACCTCAGGCTGTTGCAAGGCTGCGCAAAACTCCAAGGGAAACAAACAGGCATGCTTGTCTGCCCATCAACACTACACTCCTCTGTAACACATCCCAGACTTCAATCCCTGTGCAGCTGCTTCCTAGCATACAACAAAGGGAGATGGGTGGGAGGGGGGGATAAAAAAAAATCCACGCCAGCCATATATTACACATGATACAAAAACTGCCACAGATACAGATAAAAAAATTGTGCCTGCAGCTCACAAATGCCAAGGAAGACGCATAAAAAATGGTTGTGCATGCAGCTCACAAATGCCAAGGAAGAAGCAGAGGAGGAAAAAAATTGTGCATGCAGTTTAGAGATGCCAAGGAAGAAGCAGCAAAGACCAAGCATGTAATCCAAATTTCATTGTGCTTATCTGACAACATACTGATGGTAATGCGTTACCAGCTTCATGTTCCATCAATGTAGTGTGCAAAAGAACTCCCAGTGTGTTGTGAAAATGCCATCATCAACTTGGCTGTCAAAGTGAGATCAGGAAAAAGAGACACAACAGGAGGACTGACTGTAAAATGCTCATGTCAGACACTTGCTTCCAATGGGACCGTGTGAGTAAATCTGTACAAATGCAGTCTACATTTTCCATCTTTTACGAGGTACTGGGACCCTTTTCAGTTCCTTCATAAGCCAAGCAAACACACTCTAGACAAGACACAAAGATGGTGATTTACAACGGAGCCTGGTTAACAAGGACACATTACACATCAAACTTTGGTTTACAAAATCTTTTTTTTTTTTTCACTCCCAACCAAGTCCTTCTTACTGCGTATCACTGGTAAACAAAATAATCGCCGCCAATCACCCTTTATCCAATGAGGTAGGTCACAGGCCAGCATGAAACTACAGCAAGACAAAATCAGCAGAAACTTTGTCAAAGCTGAGGGTGATGGTATCTTCCAAATGTTCGTAATGACAGGCAGGGGGAGGGGGGGAGGGTGGATGGAGGTGAGAAGAGCAGGGGAGGGACTTTTTGTACCATGACATGTTGTCCTTAGTATTCTTACTGGGCTTTTATGGTTGAACATTTTGTTTACCGTTTCCTTTGTTTAATTTTTTTTTTTTTGGGATGCACCACCTTTGTTTTCAGTGTATTTTTCCACCACAAGAAGAGGAATTTCTTGCCTAAAGGAGCTCCAGCATTAGATGGGTGGACAGTGAAGGATCATCAGCGACAGAGTATGCTCAATCAACTCCTTCACATAGTCCATCCAGAACCTTCAGCTGGCTTCCAGTATCTCCCTTCTCTTTTCAGCCTTGGGTAAAAATGAACCAATTTTCCCCCCCCCCCCCCCCCCCCCCCCCCCCCCCCCCCTTCCCATCTACATTACGTCGATTCCACTCAATCATCAATCTGAGAAATGCAATGTACCTCACAAAACAGTTCATGTTGTAATCCTGTTCACCCACCTATAATGCAGTAAAAAAAATCTTTCAATGTATGCACATCTGTACACTAAATACGGCAGTAACTTTAAAAAGAAAAAGAATTGGGGAAAAAAAGGAACAGACAACTCCCTTGTGACACAAAAACAAACAGAAGATCTGGCCGGTGAGTTTACAGCTTGTTGCATGAGAAAATACACTGATATACACTTTAATAATCAAGAAGGGGGGGATTCTAACCTGTGGTAAAACATATTTAATTAATTGTGTATAATTTTCAAAGATCCATGTATAATTTTAAAAGATCCGATGAAAACCTCTATGCAGGAATAGCACTGATATAAAAAATTGATCAAAAAATGACAGCTATCTCACAGTCACAGTGTGTGCACATGCACTCTCCCTCTCTTAGTCAGGCAGACTGGCTATCTTTCAGCCAAAGAGATTCAGATTCAGATTCAAATAATTTATAAATAATGGGGTGTCTAATCACTCTTATAAGAGGCAAAGAGTGAGAAAGGAAGCAATAACGAGAGAGAAAACTCGGATTCAAAGAGTGAGACAGCAAGCAATTAAGAGAGAGAAAACTCAGATTCAAAGTCTCAATAGTCAATATTCTGGCCTAAAACCAGCAGACTGTACAAGCAAAATGGTCAGCTGTCTCAACCCCACACCCCTCCCCCCCATCCCCTCCATCCCCTCTCTTCCTGGCACTTGTAACTAACAGCTCGTCACACCTTTCCTTCAGCACTGTTTTCAATCTAAAATGATCAATTAAACCATACTCAGTCAATCAAACAACACTGCTGTTTGTTGTTTTTCCAATCACTAAATCGGCCAGTTACGAAAACGAAAGAAAGAAAAAAGATAAGGGGAAAAAGTCTGAGAAGAAACAGGTTATGGTTGGATACAGCAGAAAGGAATATGAGCAACACAAACTTTTTTTTCTCGCACTTAACACTCATCCAACAAACAATTTTTGCCCCAAAATCATGGTTCCTGCTCCAGATCTAATCAAACTGAAAATGAACCCGGTATGTCCTGTGAACACTGTGTAAAATTTTGGGGTTATCTCAAAACTTGATGCATATGAACAGAAGTTTTCTGGGATTTTTTTTTTTTTAAGTAAATGTGTGGGGATAAACGTTTTTAAAACAAACCCAAATCTATCTCAAAATGTACAAAAGAGTATTCTCTGCCTCTCTCCACAACAACAACAAAAGCATGTACGTCACATTTAGCAATATGTGCTGTCCACCTGGAATGTGTGTTGCACAACTGAACATCTACTTCCATAGTAATAAATCCTCCATTCTCTTCCTATGTTCTGTACAATCACTAGCATCAACCAAAAAGGGGAGCACTCTTCCTCTGGAGAAGGGTTATCTATGCTACCTGTCAAAAGGCTGTTCAGCCTGATCCAACAGTTGAAAAATATGCACCATTATCTACATATGAAGAACAGATCACATGCGCATGGAGATCAAGTTCTGAAAAAAAAGAGCTGTGGTAATGTATCTTGACTCAGTCATTGAAAGCTGTGACAATATATCTTGACTCGGTCACTGAAACATCAAAGAGTGAAAGCAAAGTGAAGAACTTACAGAAGCAGGAGGGATTACTGCAAATAAAACATATCCCCCCAATAAGCACAAGATTACTGCAAATAAAACATATCCCACCCAAAGCACAAGAAACTGACTTATACCCCCTAATTTGCCAAGGTCTGTAAATATATAATGTGTCAAAGCCACAAGTGATACAGTTACCTCTCACAAGGCCTTGATCTTGTGATGGGGAAAGGTGTCAGTTGAAATGTCTGCGCTGATGGTACTCACTGTGCCATTAAGACTTAAAAAAAAAAAAACCATCTATCTTGCAAGTGCAAGCAAATCTAAGGTGACTAGGGCTAAACAACTGATTGGCAGAAACTTAATATATGATCGTATATGTGACAACAGAGAGCACATCCACTTTCAAATGATAAACATGTCTCAGGGCTACCATACATGATAATCTTTCCCAGTCATTACTGTACATTTTGGCATCAAAGAGACACATCTCTATCATGTCTTTCCTGTTTGTTTAAAGTATGAATGTGTGTGGAAGGGGGATAAGTGCAGAGTGAAGTGGGGGGGGGGGGGGGGTGTACATTCTTGATAGCATGCCCACATACCTGCGATTTATGTCTCCATTCACTCTCTTCAAAATGGACAATAATCAATGTTCTTGTTTGTAGTAGTTGCTGTTTCACATAAGACTGCATCATATTTTCACTTTCATGACTTATGAAATAGTGACAATGTGGTCCATGTACCATTCATCTAGGTGTTTGTCTTAACAGAAGTAACTCCTTCTGTCTTCCTGGTTCCTGTTTAAGCTTCTAACTCGCTTATGAGTCAACAGGAACACTGTCGTTCTGCTTGACATTTGCTTTCCATTTACCACTTACAGGATCACTCAACGAGCGCACAGACCTCTGCCATGGTGGGGGATTCTGAAACCACCCTTTGACTTGGATCTGACCCTAAATTTCATGGGTTCGTCCTGGGCCAAGTTCCATCTTTCCACCAAGTTTCAGTAAAATCGGCACAGCACTTTTAGCTCAACTTTAGTAAAGGCATTCCGGGTTTGCCCTTTGATCTGAATCAACTTCAAAATCTTATCGATTCATCCTAGGATCACATTCCAGCCTTCAGCCAAAGTTTCATTGCAATAGATTTTCCATAATCCTTCTTACAGACAGACCTAGAAAAAAAAAAAATGCAGGTGAAAACATAATCTCCTTGGTGAAGGGGAACAAGCAAAAAGTAAAGCCACTGATACTCAACTGCTGTTTCCTTTCCAACGGAAACCCATGAGGTTCATTGTTCTGATTGCCTACAGTGTGGTCACCGCGAATAAGAAATTATCCATTATCTTGCAAAGTCAAAACTACTGGTTTTGTCTCAACACATTGACATTCATCTAAGCACATTCTCTCTAAAATGTTTAATCCCAATTGTATTGTTAAAGTTCTTAAATATTAATATTAAAGTGTAGATTAAAAAAAAAAAAAAAAAACAATAGTTACAGTTCCTGGGTGAGATTGGCATTTTCACTGTGCATACATCTAAAAAACAACCAACCAACCACCACCAACCCAGCATAACTGGATTTCAAAAGCTTCAAAATAAACATACACTGGATCAACCAGTAAATGTCAAGACTATGGTGTCAAAAGAAAATAAATGCTACATTCTCAATACTTTTGCCATGATGCAAAAAAATGCAGCTATGTTGTACATTCTTCATAAGAAGAAATAAACAAGATTAATGCTGTGCTTTGCACTGCATGCATGTAATTCATGAAGAAAATCGCATTCATAAGCTAAAACCACTTGATTTTTCGAGAAAAAAAATACCAGAATATATAGAACACACACGTAAGCTGTACATTTAAAACAAGGACAAGATGATGAGGGAAATGCTCTTCTGGAAAATACAACGAAATACTTTCTCTGGGCTTGACAGTTCACATTCTAGGCTTGAAAAAAAAAAATAAGAATAAAAAGTACAAGATCAGTTCATCATCGCACCCACAAGGGGATTCATACCTGTGGAGGTTGGAAAGGATAACTTCTTGGTTGGTTTCATTTTGTCATCTTTGTAGTCCAATTTTACCCAAAACTGAGAATGAATTCTCAATGCTGTGGGGTAAATACAGGAAATAACCCCCCAGCTAATCCCCAGCTACATCAGTCCCTTAGGTAAAGCAGTCCACATTAAAGTGAAAATGTCTGATCTGTTATCATATTCCTAAAACCACTCCAGTCAAAACATTCTCCTTTTCCTAAATCTTGATTTCTCTGGGTCATTGCCATACTGTCAACAACTCAAGGCTGTTGAAACTTAGTTATAGCACACTACTGAACAAAAATTCATATCAGGTCAGATCCATCCTCTAAAAAAAAAAAGGAAATAATTGATAAATTCATGTAAATAGAGTGTGTGTGTGTGTGTGTGTGTGTGTGTGTGTGTGTGTGTGTGTGTGTGTGTGTGTGTGTGTGTGAGTGTGTGTGTGTGTGTGTGTGTGTGTGTGTGTGTGTGTGTGTGTGTGTGTGTGTGTGTGTGAGTGTGTGTATGAGTGAGTGAGTGTGTGTGTGTGTGTGTGTGTGTGTGTGTGTGTGTGTGTGTGTGTGTGTGTGTGTGTGTGTGTGTGTGTGTGTGTGTGTGTGAGTGTGTGTGTGTGTGTGTGTGTGTGTGTGTGTGTGTGTGTGTGTGTGTGTGTGTGTGTGTGTGTGTGTGTGTGTGTGTGTGTGTGTGTGTGTGTGTGTGTGTGTGTGTGTGTGTGTGTGTGTGTGTGTGTGTGTGTGTGTGTGTGTGTGTGTGTGTGAGTGTGTATGTGTAGTAATCTGAGTGGGTCAAAATATCAAAACAAGATTTCCAAGATCCTTTGCAAAACAGTCTGGATATACCTGCTGTTTCTTTTCATGAGATCATTATCAATCCAACAATGAACATGATCAGATCACAAAGCAATGTGAAATGTACACATGCCTGGATTACATATGGTTATATTTTTCATGCAGATGTTTTTGTGTTAAAATAAACCAGAGGTAAAACATCAGATATGGTATTTGGATGGTGATAATATTTCATCCATCACCTTTGTTAGATCCACAAATCTAGATGTTTTTGAAAAGATGATGTATGGACTGTTATTCACCAAAATGAATAAATATCAAAGTCGGTACAAGAATGAATTTTGTAGATTACCCAAAATAACAACACAAGAAAATCTTGTTAAAATACATTGACTACATGAACCAATTCCTTTTAAACAAATACGTCAGATAATAGTTCATCATAAACTCAAAAAACCTGACTAAAGGGAAACTGCAAACTACACACCTTACACCACATGAAGACTTTCATGGTCCTAACACTTTCATATGTCAATAAGTCGGCTATTAACCTGTTTTCTTTGGGTTATCCAGGCATCTATATTTTTGTTTGTTTGTTTGTTTTTTGTTTTGTGTTTTCTGTTTTGCTATGGGTTCTGTCAATCTGGCCATATACATTTCAACCAAAATGTTTCTACCATGCCAGGTTCATCTGCAAATCATTCACTCACCAAAGTCACTAAATCCTGGATTAATCTGGCTGGGCAGGGGGGAGGGGCCGGAGATGAAAGGGGAACTTGCCTTCCTTTTTTTTTCTGTTCTTTCTGTTCTTTTTTTTTTTTTTTCTAACAGACAAATGCCAGCTATAGGCAGATCTAAACCTGAGTGCTAGCAAAAAAAGAAAGAAAGAAAAAAAAAATGTATATGAAGGGAAAAAATGTATTAATGATGACCATGGCATTCTGTATCACAAGCTGAAAGATTCAGCAAATAATCCCACAAGTTTGCTCCAAGCCCTTCAGATCACATCACCCAAAAAAAAAAAAAAAAAAAGAAGAAGAAAAAAAGTCCCTGTAAATTTCTACAACCTGGCCCACAGTGACTGGTCATTTAAATAAAAAAGAAAAAAGAAAAGAAAAAGAAAAAAAAAAACTAGCAATCTACAGACTATACCTGCCCTAACATGCTGCTGCTAATGCTGGCTGGACTGCTGTTATAAAAACGCATTGGGGTTTGCCAAGGGATCTTTTTGGTTCCTGTACCGCATCGCCAGCCACACCCCAATGATCTGCAACAGAAACGAAAACACCGTATTAACGACATTCAAAAGAAACGTGTAGGTGTCAGTCTGAAGACACATGAACCCAGCTCCAGGATTTTCAACACATCTGATTTTTTTTTTTTTATTTACTCTGTGAGGATTTGCATTGCTTGGGTGTAAAATTCTCAATTTCTCTTTTTTTTTTTTTCAAATTTGTCCAGATCATGCTGCCCATAATACCAGTGACAGGAATTTATGGCAAAAATAAAGTAGATAATAACACAATGCAAATTTATTGAAACAAAAAAAAAAAAAAGCACACACTCACAATGCTCTTCTGCTAGCTTTCTTTTTTGTGTGTGTGTTCTTCTCATGTATGTCATTAAAACATACCACTTCTTCTTTCGTGTATGTGACCGTAATTCTCAACATCGATTATATTCTGTTCATCTTTTTCTCTGCCCCGATAGATGTTGTTAAAAAAAAATCATTAAAAAATAATTCAAACTTCCATAAAATCAATACACTGTTACAGGATATCGATATCTATTACTACAGTGACATCCTCTCTGTCCCCTCCACCAACACCACCCTGCCCCCACCCCCACCCCCCCTTCACCCTTCTCCTCTATTCTTTCCTAAACACCTGTACATTCCTTTCCTCATATTTCCTGACCAAGCACTTCACGCATCAGAAAGAAAGAAACATAGAAGGAATAAACAAAATGAAGAAGAAAGTAAAGAAAAGAAAGGAAAGATGGAGAGAACAGGAAAGAAAGAAAAAGCATGCAAGCACATATGCAGCTCACAAACAGGATTATACAATCACAACCTCTCAAATTTTCATTGCTCATATTGAATCCAAAATTCATGCATTGAACACATATTTCCAACTTCTACATTTGTGCTCTCTCTCTCTCTCTCTCATTCTTCTCTAAGAACACACACACACACACACACACACACACACACACACACACACACACACACACACACACACACACTCTTCTGTGTTTGCTTTCCCACTCTAAACACTGGGGTTACCCGATATACCCTCCCTCATAATAAACTACCAGGTATCTGCATGCTTTTCATACCATGACAGAACTGTGTGTATGGCCATTTTTTGTCACCTCACCATACAGGCAGACACATTCCATCTTCAGAGAATCACACACAGTCATACTTCCCATCAAAATTACTTTGTCATAAACTATGGGAGACATTGGGTGACAACTGATGGGGATAATTTAGTAAAAATTCGTCTGACCCGGTCCTTGTTCAAAATACAAAACACAGAACAGGAGAATGCAAACAGGACAAATATGGGTGCGACTGAACATGGTTAAGACAGGGTGAGAGTACCGAGACAGTAATACCTCTGACACAGGCACTGAGGCAAAGAGAAAGAAAAAGAAGAAGAAAATATAATAAATTATATTTCACTCAAAATCAAAGGGAGTGACATTTTCTTTCATGGTTACCTGTATTTCAAGTAGCTTTTAAGGAAATTAATGAGACCAATCCACCTATTCATGCTAACTGAAGCTGTAGCACATCTGTGTTTTAAGCAGTTTATATTTCTGACCCCCATATGAAATTTGAGCTGCACTCCCCAACTTTTTTTTTTTCCTACTTCTTTTTCCTACAGAATGTCAATGACGGCAACCAGCCTGGTATCATGGCTTCTTTCATGTCCACCACCCGCATGTTCCACACAAGATTTTTTTTATTGCCCCATCCACAAGACTAGTACTCAGTCCAACATTAAGATCTAGTGGAGAGGGAGAGGGGGGGGAAAAATCCCATCTCAAGCAAGACTTGAACTTAAAGTCTTCTAGTTCATGGGCAAGCGCTTTATCCACAAGGCCACCTTGCCATTCGGAACCTCCCCAACAAAATATTCTTGGAGGTAAGCAATCACATTCATTTCATTTGAGGGAAAACCTTGGATATAGTGAAGGAGGTGGTGGTGGTGGAAGGGAGGAGGGTGATACGAGCCAGTGAAAAGATACAGAAGATGGAGCAAAAACATACACATATAAAGAAATACATGATAAAGACAAAAATAAAAACAACAAATAAATCATAA
>JADBJO010000031.1:777500-892500 GCA_016801955.1 Conus betulinus | reverse complement strand
GGGGTGGGAGCAGGGAGATTCTGTGCGGGAGCAGGTCAAATAAAAACTCAGCACTTCTAAACTGCATAACCACTTAATAACTGATCACAATAACAGGTGGGAGACGGAAGACAGTGAAGGAAAGGAAGAGAGGGAGGGATAAGGATAAACAGAAGGCACACACACACACACACACACACACACACACACACACACACACACACACACACACACAGAGTGACACACACACACAAACACACACACACACACAGAAATGTTAAGTTCTCATATAAGATTCTGATTCTGATGCTAAATACAATGACTCAATCTATCAACAAACAAAAAAATTCTTTCTTTTTTTAACTTGTAAGATTTTTGACCATGAAACCCTCCTCAACCTCCTTCCCATCCCCTCCCTCTTCCCACCAAACAGCAGGACCTCAACTTGCCCTCCTTACAGAAAAAAAAAACTCGGGTGCCCCAGCGATTCATTGACTCCCAGGTTGGGGTTTTTGAAGCCGCAGCAGTTGAACTGCCACTGAACGTCTCGGCGCGTGTCGTTGCTTGCCAGCCTCCACCCCTCCTCAGCCAGGGCGTCCTTCTGCTCTCCGTTGATGGCCAGACAGGTGCAGGCCAGGGCAAATTGCAGCAAGAACAGCAGGAACAGGATGATCATGTACTGGGTCATCGTCAAGGCCATGAACAGGATGTGCTCTCCAATGCTTCACGGAAAAGGTTTGTGGAAATGTGCTTCCAGTTCTCCACACACACACACACACACACACACACACACACTACCTCACACACACAAAAAAGTAAGTTAGCTCATACAACTCTATACACATGCAGTTTATACCTGTACTGTCCTAATGTGTTTATGTGTCGTCGTTGTTTTGTAGTTTCACATATGCTCTCTATTCAAAAAACAATAATAAAAAAAAAAAATAAAAACAACCTTAATTCTGTCATTACTGTATGCATGTATTTCAGACAGATGGGCTTTCTCTGCTGGTATGACTGGCTCTGCTTCCATCCAGGTAACAGTGTACAGAATGCCAATTTCATATACATCACAATGCCCAGCTTTGTTTCAAGAACTGGCAAACTTTCAAACCAAGGCAGACTGTTTCTGTTTGACATGGGATAGCCTGACTTCGTTCTGCTAAACAATTAAAGTGTTACACATTACACAAAGAGTGTAAGTTTACTGTTTAAACAGGTTAAATCTGAGCAAACTAACCTCCTTTTATAATGGTTCAACAGTCAAGAGGCTAATAAAGGAAAAATTTTAAAAAGTAAAGGCATGGGAGTCTCTGGTATCGAAGCTGTGTCCGAGAAAAAACTTGGTGTCCTTGTATTTCAGGGAGATGGACCTGGTGATGGGACACCAATAGATGGCTGAAGAAGATGGAGCAGCAAAAGAAAAGAATAAATCATCCACAGATCTTAACTTCCATACAAGTAAACAGGAAATTCTTAACTTTTCTTCATAACTGGTATACGCTGCCTCTGTGATCAAATAAGAAGCCACTAGAAAAGGAGTATGTACTGTTCATACATCAAAATCACCTTCAACCCTGACAACATCATTTTCAGGAAACAGCACTTCATTACTCTGATCAAAACTCTGGTGAAAAGAATAAGTTTTATGAGCAACCTAAAAGAAAGAAAGAAGAAGAAACAAGTCACTCCTATTCCTAATGTTAGAGGAAATAAGCCATTTTTAATACTAACATGAAGGAGGTCTTCTTTTTTTCATTTGTTTATTCAGTCTTACTTATGACTGTTCGATAAAAGTAATGATCAGCTATAACTTATTCAAATCATTTATTCAACTACCAGCCAATGTGTAAAATGAATTCAAGTGGCCAACCTCTAATTAATCAGACATTTCCATAAAACTGTATAATAATTCTAAATTTGACATGACCAGACATAACCAAGCCAACAGTTGCACTGTCCCTGATGACTGCCTATTTTCTCTTTTGCAAGGTAGCAAGAGAAGTCACAATGGGAATAAAGGGAAGCAAAATGAGAAAAATTCAAGAATGAGTCTGTTGACAAAAGAAAACTTTTGATAATCATCACTGTGATGGTTTTAACATGCACTAAATTAATAAAATTTGTGAATTTTATTAATATTGAATATTGAACTCTGTCCTGTGTGCATCATACACCTGCATACTTTTTTCATTAAATGTTATGTTTTCTTTGTTTGTCTGGTGGGTTTTTTTTTTTTTTTTTTTTTTTTCTTTTCTGTTCTTTTTGGGGACAATGCCTTCATCTAACTTTTTATAGGAAAATGCTGCATAAAACTAAAACTGTACATTTTCTTTTTCAGGGCAGAATCTTTCAGTCTGCACTTCCGAAAAGTTCAGGTTGTTTTAACCTTTAATTTCATCACCATACATGTAAACTCATGATGCAAATAATGACCAGATATCAACAATTTCTAGCACAGCATCATCTGAAACATCAGTTTCTACAGGCAGACTGCCATAATTCCAGTTTAATAAAATTACCTGTTGCTTTGATTTAGTGGTTAGCATCGTAGACTTGCAAGCTTTGAGTGCTGAGTTCGAGTCCTACCAGAGTCATTTATTTATTTGTGGAATGTTTCTGCCTCAACCCTCTCCTACTCAGAAACAACTGTGTAAAGATATGAAGTACAGTATATAACCCTGCCGGACAGTCTCGGACAGCAACAGAAAGTTCTCCATTGCCCACATCTTCATCACCGTATTCCTCACTGCCCATCACTGAATAAAAAAGTCTCAAATTTTGTGGCCCTCAATGCTCTGCTCTCACAGTTTCATTTTCCTCTGTACACCTATGTCTGTGATGTTTTCATGTCAAACTGCTGGCAAGTTTCATGTCACTGTTGTAAGATAAATATGTGGTCATAAGCAATGCCACCTTCAAGATGGAGATGCTTACTCGTTCTGACTCCACATCTAAGCAGTCAGTATCAGTGAGGGCCTCAGAAGGCAGTGACTTCATATACAATCAGAACAGATACCACTGAAAACCACCAAAGTGGCTCAGCTGCACTGTAGCATCTCCTCTGGCGGTTGCCACATATGACAACTTGATACTGATTGGTCCCTGCTGGGCTGTGACAGGACAAATATGAGAGCACATGCCTACGTACATATGAGAAAGTCAAAATGAACAGTGGGAAATCATGCAACAGAATACGCACAGAAAATGAGACAGCAAACAAAAATGTTTTATGAAATAACCTGCTTTCAAGCTTCACAAAAATCAAGATTTAAGTTTCATTTGACAGCTGAATTAAAGCTTTGTGAAAGATACAAAAATCAAGCTCTGCAAAACACTTTGAATTCAAGCTTCATACAAGAGCTTGGCACTGAATTTCTGCTTCTCAAGACAACCTGAGTTCCAGCTTCATAAAACAACTTGAATTCAAGCTTTAAAAAACAGACAAGTTCAAGCTTCATGAAACTGCACAAATTCATAAAACAGACAGAGTTCAAGCTTCATAACACAGGGTGAATTCCATCTCCAGGCATACCATTTTGCCCACAGAGGATAATTAAACGCAAGTGACATTGCACTTTTTGATTTGTATTATGGTAATGATTCAATGTGATTTTTCTGATTTTTTAACAATCATCACCCCCCGAAGCTGACTCAAACAACCTTCCCTTGCAGTACCCAAAAAGCTTGAAAGGATACGAAGAACAGAAGAACCTGGTGATGTTTGGCAGCTCCGACCAGACCAACAAGGGCAATTATCAACAGGAAAACGCCACAGGAGATGAGGCTCCCTGCTAGTGTCAGACTTGTCACCACTGCAGCCGCTCTCCCATAGGCCGCCACGCCAATTATGATGAAGGACACCAACTGCAACAGCATCACCACAGTTTTCAGTTTACTTTCCACTTTCAAAGCACTCCTGACACATTCCTAATGCATTGTTGGGGATGGCAGCGATACACATCCTCACAAACAAATGGCATTATCACAGAGTGTGTGTGGTGGTGGCAAGAAAGGCGGAGTTGGGTAGGTACACAGAAAAGTTGGGGGGGGGGGGGGGGAGTCAGGGGACAACAAATCCAGCCTTAGCACTACTCTCGACAAACCACAGACTTAAAACATTTTCTTGCCTGCCAGATGAGCGCATTATCCTTCTGGTTCTCTCCCCCACTCGTGTCAAACACAGCTGAAACTCTCCGCACTAACCCCCACCAGACTCTAAAACTGGATTAAGGAGGGAGGTGATGTAAAACTTCTAAGAAAATCTAAAACAGAAAATGGGAAAAAATACTCCACAAAAATTCATTAAACTAAAGGACAGTCTTTATGCAAAATGAGGTTTGACTAAAATTTAATAATGACTACTACAATCTACCTCCAAGTACTCCTCCTTTCATCTGCAAGACAATTTTGTTTTTGTTTTTGTTTTTTTCCACATGGTTAACAACACACACACATACACTCATGACACACACTCATGATGTCTGTGATGCAGACAATGGTAATGGGTGGTGGGATGGCAGGTAGTGATGGATGATTGGGAGGGGAGGGGGGAGCCGATCTGTGAAATAGGAAACAAAGCCCATGCCACTTTTGTTGCATAAGCTTTGGTGGAAGTAATTAAGGCAGCAATATACTGCCATACTGATGCACAGTTGTGGGTGGACAGACACAGAGACTGGCAAGATGAGGGGTAAAGAGGGGAATGCATTATTATGGACTGGGGGAAACTAGGTTCAAATGGTAGTGTATGTATTTGAGCACAGTGGTCATATGCATCACATGTATGTGTATGATTGTGTGTGTCTACACTGATGTTTCATATGAAGTAGGAGAGCATGTGAATCACTTAGTCAAATATGCATTTGGGAAAAAGAAGTTTTTGTCATTGATCTAAACACATCAAATATGCAATTGGGAAAAGGTTTTGTCATTGATCTAAACAAACAAAAGATTTGACTTTAGGTCAGTGAGTGAGTAAATGTGTGTGTGTGTGTGTGTGTGTGTGTGTGTGTGTGTGTGTGTGTGTGTGTGTGTGTGTGTGTGTGTGTGTGTGTGTGTGTGTGTGTGTGTGTGTGTGTGTGTCACTGTGTGTGTGTGTGCGTGTGTGTGTGTGTGTGTGTGTGTGTGTGTGTGTGTGTGTGTGTGTGTGTGTGTGTGCGCGCGCGTGTGTGCGTGCGTGCGTGCATGCGTGTGCGTGTGTGTTTGTGAGTGTGTTTGGAGTGTGTGGGACATGTGTGTGTGTGTGTGTGTGTGTATGTGTGTGTGTGTGTGTGTGTGTGTGTGTGTGTGTGTGTGTGTGTGTGTGTGTGTGTGTGTGTGTGTGTTCTAAAAAAAAGTTTAACTCACAAAATAGAAAGACTGAATATTAGTATTACCTGATATGGTCTAAACATGACTCCCACTGACAACAACCAGATAAGAGGAATGTCTCTCTGTGTGAACACTGGTCCAAACATGATATGGGACTGGTTGGCGATGTCGGTCTCACTTTAGTTTCAATACATTTCAGCCCATTTCAATTGTTTGGTGTATGTCGGTCTCACTTTAGTTTCAATACATTTCAGCCCATTTCAATTGGTTGGCATATGTCAGCCTCACTCTAGTTTCAATACATTTCAGCCCGTTTCAAATTGGTTGCTGTATGTCTGTCTCACTCTAGTTTCAATACATTTCAACCTGTTTTCTATTGGTTGGTGCATGCATGTCGGTCTCACTCTAGTTTATATATTTCAACCCATTTCAATATATCAAACTACCAAAAACAGCTCTAGACAGAAGGTGTGAAACAACCCTTTAACTATGTACATGTGCAGTTGCTGTCCATGTGTGGGCATATAATTATACTGCAAGACACTGGTTAGCTTTTACATTAGACTGAGCCTGTACAGTTTGTGTGTATAATGTATATGTAAGTATCACTGTATCATGTACTCACTCAGTCTGACCTCAGTATATGATGTGTGTGTATGCGTATATGTTTGTTTACTGTATATATGTGAGTGTGTATTTGCATGTATATGTCAATAGCATTCATTGTGAATGCTGTGAAGCAGCACTTCTAGAAACATAGAATTCCCAACACATTCTCAATGCAAACCAGCCTGGGTTCAGAAAGGGGTGATCGTGTGACACCCACTCCCAGAATTCACAGAACTGATGGCCAACATTCAGAGCAGCAAGCAACAACCCAACATTCTGATCATGGACTTCTCCAAGTCGTTCAACAAAATAAACCACAGCTTAAGCTCAAATACTACAGTGGCATGGGTACAAACAAGCATAGATCTTTATCACTTTGGATACTGTCACAGAAGCCAAAGACCAAAGCATTGTCATCCACTGAGAGATCAGCTGGGATGACCACATTGATTTAAAGTCAGTTCTGCCAATCAAATAAAACCCTGCCATTGTGCCAAGATTTTGTAGATGGAACCAAAAAATATTCATCACCACCATCAAGGAGCAAGCTTACTTACATACACAAAGCCTCTGTGCACCCTCTGCTCGAATAAGGATCATATGTTTGGATCCCTACACACAGAAGAACATTGAAAAATTGGAGGCAGTGGACAGACAAGCAGCAATTGCATCCTCAACAACAAAAAAAAAAGAATGTGTCAAGTGTCAGCCACATTCTGTAGACTCTGGGCTGGCAAACACAAGACAGCAGATGGCTGAAAAGTCAACTGTCCACAATGCATTTAAAAGATCTGCACTGGCCTTGTCCACTGAAACAAACTTGCCAGCAAAACTTGTTTCCCCTTCCCTGCTGCAGCGCTGTGGACATGATCAGCAGCTTTAACTCATTCTGTCAAAATTTAGAAAGAGAGGGGTTTAGCTACCGCTAAGGACACAAACAAAGCACTGGACAAACTATGTCCTTGGCGGTAATTAACCCCCTCCCTTTCTAAATTTTGCTTCATTTTCCGCCTTCAGTCACTCTATTCTGAAAATCATTGGGTCAAGTTTAGTTTTAAAATGAGGAGACTGAGCACGGAAAATGAAACACAATTCTAAAAGAAAAGGGGTTAGTTACCACCACAGATACAGACAGACAGATTACAGGACAAAACACAATGCATTTCGACCTCTTGGGTCTTCTTCAGGCAAAAACAAACAACATTTAGGACAGTGAAAATGAAGAAGAACGAGAACCATTTATCTTCTCATATTCAGCGCAAAATGGCTGTTGGATGAAAACGAGGCCGTAAAGAAGGGGATCATGGGAGTTAAAATAGTAATGATGACCATGATGATAGAGGTAATAATGGCAACATTAATGATAATAGTGACGATGATGAAAAACATATATATAGGGGGAATGCTGGTCTAGTTGTGTGTGTTTTGTGTTTTTTTTTTTTTAAGAAAAAAGGGGTGGGGGGAGGAAAGAACAGCAGGGTTTGTATCTTTTCCAATTATTGTTTAGTGGTATGACATATTGATGACGGTAGTGATTAAGGTGGATTGATAATAGTGCTTAGTGGTAAGGAACAGAAATGACACATAAAAAAAAAAAAAAATAAAATAATGGGTGGTGATTGTGATGATTTTAGTTATATGTCGGGGTGTGGGTAATGATATAATAATGACTGGAAAGGAATGGAAGTGATCAATGGGTGAGGGGGGCTATCGTTCTCTTCACTCTCCTCAGTGTTGTTTGTTTTTGCCTGAAGAAGACCCAAGAGGTCGAAATGCATTGTGTTTTGTCCTGTGATCTGTTTGTCTGTATATGTGGCAGTAACTAACCCCTTTTCTTTTGCAATTTTTTCATTCAGTCAAGAACTAATCACAGAGAATCCAAATTCCTTCAGAAAACACTCAGGAAATGAACCAGCCTGTCAACACAAGCTGTGCCAGTTACTTCCTGTGGCACACCATATGAGTCGAGAGTACAAGCCTGCACAATGACAAACTCCTCCCCCCTTCCCACCCAAGCCCTACCCCCAGTTCCCAAACTCATTTTCCAAACTGCCAAAGAAATCAAAATTGAAAAACTTGACACATCTTGGTCTGTTTCACAAACAGCAAACCCCCTCCCCCCCTGTATGGCTGTAGCGTGCCAGGATGATCAACAGATTGACTGTGGACCAAGAACAAAAGCAGAATGTGTGCGTGCATGTGTGCAAGCGCACGGGCGCATGCATGCACACACATGCATGTGTGAACGGAGGGATTAGCATGAATGGGTGAAAGAAATGGCAATCATGGGAGGGTGGGGAGAGGTTAAGGAAAGGCCTCTCAAAATTTTCAAAAAAAAAAGAAAGAAAGAAAAGAATGTGTGCGTCATTAACATCATGCGTATTCTTTTCATCACTTTATCAGTTTGAATCTGATAAACTTATTATGTATACGTAGTAAATGTAAATTGTGTGTTATTCATTAACAGATTTACTCTATAAAGAGTATCTGAGCAGGTCCAGAAAATAAGACAACTAAGCTGGAAAATCGTAATTTGGACTTTCTGTCAATTGCGATCGACTTCGTGGGGCAGTACAGTACATTTTTTTTCTCCCCTGGCTCATTCACAATGCGTGTCAATCACCAACAAGTACAACTAAATGCCATTAAATACTGGGTAAAGTCCGTAAAAGAACAAGCTCATTTGTACCAAATCTAGCCACGTCACTGGTACATATCGTTACGATGAGTCAAAGATTAGGCCGATGGTGCAAGACATTTGTCATGCGTTTTGTGGCTGCCAACAAAGCTGCCAGAGTGTGAGACAGAGACGAGAGATCGGCAATGAAAATTATCAACCATTCCAAGCATGATTTATCAAAATAATATCTATCAAAACACAAGATACTTACAATATATAATATATTTAGCAGTATAAGCGCATTCTTCGAGCAGCTGAAACCACCACACACCATTTTCAATTTTTTTTTCTTATATGCAAAATGATATGTGTAGTCCAGACGTTACACTCGATCGCTAAATGATCGAAACAACGATAGACGTAGCGGGCAACACTCCAGAATTAGTTAAAAGTAACCCGGCAAGCCAGAGTTACTTTTCCCTGAGAGAGGGGGGGGGGGGGGGGGGGGATGAATGAATGACCCATAACGCAATCATACACCATCTTTCTCAATAGTGTTTGAAAAGAAGGATTTTTTGGGAAAGGTGCCTTTCGACAGGGAAACACGCATCGGCCTGCTGTTTAGCACACGTGATCGGCTGTACCACTTTATGTCAGAAGCGAACCTTCTGAAAGTGAACACTTGAAATCCAGTACAGACAAATCTTAAAAATAAAGTTAGCGAGCCGCACCAAAACACGTGGACAAACGAATCACTAGACAAAATGAACGAGCACGGCGCGTTTCGACCTCTTAGGTCTTCTTCAGGCAAGATACAAATCAATCATTAGAACGAAAATGAACGAGCAATCACTTATCATCAATATCTTTAGCGCAATATAGGCGTACATACAGACATTAGACTTGATTAGTCACGATAGAAACACATCTAAACACAAACCTGTGTGTCATTAAATCGGTGTTTCTATATCTGTGGGCGATAAGATAGAGCTCTTTATCACGGCCAATGATGGGGTGCCGCATATACAATAAGCAGATTCTTTCAACACCAGCTACTTGAGCCACCATTGTATTATCTGTGACCTTCATCCCTACCCCAAAACCTCTCCCCTCGGTCCAGTTTTCCTGTTGATCGACTGTTGTGGTGCCTCCCGCACCCAATCCTTATTGCTCCTCATCCCCCTTCTCTCAGCTACCTGGAATATTTTCCATTTTACCCTTGATCTCTGTCAGTGTACTTTGTCAATGTACTCTGATAGCCATCTCTCTCTCTCTCTCTCTCTCTCTCTCTCTCTCTCTCTCTCTCTCTCTCTCTCTCTCTCTCTCTCTCTCTTTCTGTCTGTGTGTGTGTGTGTGTGTGTGTGTGTGTGTGTGTGTGTGTGTGTGTGTGTGTGTGTGTGTGTGTGTGTGTGTGTGTGTAAAATTTCTGGAGAGCATTTTAAAAAATTAAATTAATGTCGAATACTGCTGTTGCTGACTGAGCGTAATCACAATGAACTTATTTATGTTAAAACAAAAAAGAACTGTTCACTCCTACTCAAAATTCTGGCTTACATATTCATAACTTATGACAGCCTTGGTGTTTTTTTTTGTTTGTTTTTTTGTTTTTATCTTCATAGTAATCTAGCGCCTTCAGATTAAGCAAGAGCATGGGCAATGTCAGTAATATATGGATCATACAAAATACAAGTTTTCATTTTCATATTTTCTTCAATATTAATAATTTTCTCCTCATATAGTTCAATTATTCAAAGGCAGTCTAATAACAGATGACGAACTGAAATTTATCAGCAAAAAAATATGCGCAACTTCGAAGAAAAACTTGGTGTGTTTCAAGTGTTCAGCCTTAATTTTGTAGTTACCATACTAGGTGGTGTGGACAGCTGGGTTATGTATATAGTTTCACACACACACACACGCACGCGCGCGCGCGCATGCTCGCACGCACGCACGCACGCACACACGCACGCACGCACGCACACACACACACACACACACACACACACACACACACACACACACACACACACACACACTCCACTGTAGACCACAATGGTAACCAAAGAAAAACTGTTCTTATACCCTGAGACATTATACAATGCATTAAGAACTTTGTTTCAAAGAGTAGGCCTAAATCTGTCCTAGACACACAGTCCCAATTTTGCAATTAATGCAAATCAGACTCAGCTGGAATAAACACAAAGTAGAGTGCCAGAAGAATACTTATGTTTCATTTGTGTAAATTAAGATTATCAGTTACTACTGTATGTAATTCTACTGTGTACATTGAAAAACCTTTTTAAGGATGAATATATTTCCATTTATCTGAACTTGGAACTACGAATTCTCAATCTTTCAGACAGAAACTCAGTATTTGTGCTGAAAGTCAATATTTGCATACAGCATCTGAACTCTCTGTCTGTCTGTCTCTCTCTCTCTCTCTCTCTCTCTCTCTCTCTCTCTCTCTCTCTCTCTCTCTCTCTCTCTCTCTCTCTCTCTCTCTCTCTCTCTCTCTCATGCAGCCTTCGGCACAAACTTCGTTGTAGATGTCTTAGGTAATCGGTTAGTCCCGGCCTTGTCATTCTCCCACTTACCCCACCCCCGTCCCCCTTTCTTTTCCCTCTGATCATCAGTATAGTCTTTGGCAGCGCTGTGGGCAGAGACAGACAGAACGAGACAGAAGCACTGGAAGCGATGAAGGGGAAGGGGGGGGGGGGGGGGGGGGGCATAAAGGGAGGTTATGAACTGAGCGATGCCAATGCCAGATGTCATCATTATAATCTTTTGCTGTTATGTTCAAACTGCACACCGAAAAGAAATGGCAGAAATATTGTCTTGAATTGCATTCCTTGCTGTTTTTCAGGCCTTCTTTTCAGTATTTCTCAAACACAAGACTTCACTGATTTTCATTATTTCCAGACCGCGCAGACCTGTCATGTAAAGGAAAAGTGAGATGTGCCACTTGTTTTCCATCGTGCTCCCCCAACCCACCCACTCCCCACTCCACCCGTCACCTCCTCCCCTAATTTGTTTACTGAACAAAGACCCAAAATAATATGTGGGCAGACAATAGCCCTACATATGCTGACCTTTTTTTTCACATACTTTGTCATCAGCAAAGCTTAACTGTCGCAGTTTCAGTAAGTTGAAGCTAGCGTATTCTAGGTTGTGTTCTTGGTTTGGACGGGACATCCACAGTGTTTCTGTCGCACAAGCTAATTTACGTAGTAGAACAGTTGCTTTTTCTCAGAAAAAGAAAAAAAGATTATTTCAGGTCTTTTGGAATCTTCACACACACACACACACACACACAAACACACACACACAACACACACACACACACACAAGCGCGCGCACACACACACACACACACACACACACACACACACACACACACACACACACACACACACACACACACACAAGTGCGCAAAGCAGGCAAGGTAAACACGCAGGCAGGTGCAGGCAAAAAATTTTACTACTGTGTGTGTAGTGAGAGGTACGATGGGGGTGGGAGTAGGGGGCTAACATAGATAGAGTAGTGATCAATCCTTTCACAGGCAACATACAGAGACATTTCAAAGTCTGTCTTGAAATTACAGTCAGTATGGTTTTGCCTGTTCAGACTCGACGGACTTCTGACTGGAACTCAGCTTGGTTTCAACGAGAGATGTACCACTAATTATTTAATGTTTGGGCTTGTTGATTCAAAAATAAAAACAACAACAACAACAACACCAACAACACACACACACACACACACACACACACACACACACACACACACACACACACACACACACGCGCACACGCACGCATACATGGACACATGCTTGCATGCTTACACACACACACACACACACACACACACACACACACACAGCTTTACAGTACGGCCCCTGTGGTCATAACTGAATGCATCAAAATAGTCAGAAATTCAAGATATAGGATTGTTTAAATCTGGTGTGTTATGACATTTGCCAAAGAAATCTTCACGAATGTCGCACACGTACGTGGTTTCTGGATCTTGACAAAATCTGTTTCATCACAGCATTAATGTCAAAATAAAAACTGATGCTGAATTTTGAGAAAAATCACGATCCAAAAGAGATTTTTTAAGTTTACAACATTCCACCCTGCTTTTTCTGAAATAACAGACGCGCGTTCTAGTAACCAAGAAGTGAAAGAATACTCGTATATAATTACTTTGAGAGATGTAGCTTTACGCGGCAGATCTAGTCCTCTAAAGCTATTTAGAGAGAGACGCATTTATTGCCTGTAGCCGTACACTGTTTTTTTTCTGCGCACCTTTTCACCGCAAAACAGAAGACAACAGTGGAGCCAAGACCACTACCTGTTGTCGCCGTCATCTAAGTTATATAAATACCCTATGAAACATATAAGCTCACATGTTCAATATCCAGACGAAATTAAAGGTGCGAAGTAGCCAAGAATTCATTCATCATCTCATTATGTGCAGCGGCCGGGCTGCAGATGAAATCGTGCCGGATCCAAGTCCAACCGCCGATGCCGAATTACTTTTGTTTAATTAAAAAATAAACGATGAAAAACAGTTGGTATTATAACAATATCAACGAACATTTGACAGTCCTGGTGTAAAGGCCACGTTGTGTGGATCAGACAGTGATAAAGGCTGACACGGAGAAGTAGCTATTTATGATGACTTTGCCCACAGGGGGAACGATTATGCTAACACCGAGTAAATGTTTGCTCCCGGGCTTTTCACCGTCCATTTCATTCGAGCCTGATTGAAAGAGATAGCAACAACAGTGGTGACTGGCTTGGTAACAGCCATTTGTCTAAAGAGCCAAAGGCTACAGGAAGACTCCAATATCTCGTCTCCAGTCCATGTTTTATTGACAGTTGGTGGCAACCTGTCACATAGCACAGACTTTTTTTCTGCTTTGTTTTGTCATCCAGAAATCTCATACATTGTCTTGTGTAAATGAATTTCGAAATTTGCTGTCGTGTACCAAAGGCGTCCCCCGGACGTGTGCTGCGCTCGCGCGCGCGCGCGTGTGTGTGTGTGTATGTGTATCAGTTCATAACCATTAACAGAGCCAGACAGATCAGAGGAGGAACCACAATAAGGAGAGAGAGAGCAGGCAACACACACACACACACACACACACAACTGAGGAGACACACACACACACACACACACACACACACACACACACACAGATCCGTTCTGTTTGCATTGAATTTTCATTGCAGACACCTATAGCCTATTACCACAATATTTGAAGTCGAAGTTAAAACGTTCCAGAGATGTCCAGATATTAAAAATAAATGTAATCCTACTTACTTCTGCTACCATAAATACATTGCAGTTTCCCCCCTGAAGGAATGCTCCCCCTCACACATAACGAAGGGAGAATACCCAAGGAAGCGCAGTAAACCTTCACCTACCTGGACCAGTGTCATTAGACATACAGATGTAGCTGCAAGAACCATGACCGGCAAGGCAAGAGCCACATTTCTTCAGCTCAAGAAATTAAAATATAGTTACATGGAGTCAAGAGCCTACAGTAAGTCACCGAACAGACACCTTAATTTTATCTTGAATAAATGTCAGCGAACCGCCCAGAGAAACGTGGACAAACGAGTCACAAGACAACACACAACGCGTTTCGACCTCTTAGGTCTTCTTCAGGTGAAACAAAGACGAACAAAATAACGAAAATGCACTTAGCTTTGATCGCTTCAGATTGCTTCTGAGTTCAGCGCAAGGAAGAAGGCCTTCTTCCTTGCGCTGAACTCAGAAGCAATCTGATGGATGGATGGCGCCATTGGTTAGACAGGACAAAAGTTGGTCCATGAATTTCCAGGCAGTTGAATCAGTGGCTGTATGTCATGTCTGTCAGTGTGTATGGGATCAAGCACAGGTGTGGGAGATCACGTATGTGTGCACCTGGGGCTGTGCTGAGAATAACAATTGTATCTCAATGACTGTGATGCATTTGGGGATTTCAAACCAGCGTGGAAGATCGGTAGTGTATCAACGCACCTGGGATGGCTTCTTTTGTTATCATTATGATGATGATTATGATAGCCCCTCAGAAGGGGGTACAAAGATAGAACAATATTCTGTAACCAAAGCAAAAGAAGCAAGCAAAATAAAGCATAACCACAAAAACAATCTTTTTAAGGTTTAAACCTTCGAAGCATTAATTAATTTCACTGCACATAGTTTGCTATTTGCAAATGCTACTACACAGAGATAACAATCAAGAAAACACTGATGAAAAATTAACCTATGCTGCAACAAACCTCCGAATCTTAAATGCTTTGCTCAAATATAATGCGAACTGCTTTATAAGTGTTTCATTCCTTGATGTCATTAACATAATTAGCTTAAATAAGCATGGTTGTCTATATAGTATTTTTGCGGAATAAAACTCTTGTCGAACATTACTTAGTTCCTGCAAGAAAAAAATAAAATGAACTTCATTATCAAGTGCCTCGTGGCATAATGGGCAAAGGAGATTATCATCACCGCGTTGTCTATAGCAATTGAAATGACTATTTATTTCTGTGATACCGAATCTAAATTTTGTTAAGATGTATCTCAAATATTTGTCGAGGTTCATAGAAAAATACACGGGCACATTATGCTCTGCGTTTAACATACGATAGATATTAAACCTGTCACTTTCCTGAACATGAGAGTACCAGCTTTGCCATCTACAATCTATTAATCTCTGACGAAATTCAAGAATAAAACTAGCTATGTCTCCGACGCCCTGACTTTCCCATACAAAGCCAAATCCACACTCATACAGCTTTGATCTTACTCGCGAGGCCCAATTCATCTTGCCTCAGGCATCCATCTCAACTAACATGTTGTAAGCTTTATGGGTAACCTATGTGGCTGCATTCTCGTTAATTTTAACCAATAACGAATAGAGCTGACTATAGATGCTAAATATATAGGATACCTATTGTCTCTCCCATACACTAAATCATTAGGCGTATGCATAGATACTCCCAAAAACTTCTTCATGCATATAAATGAATCTTCTCCACTTCAAAAGCAGCACTACTGATACCCCACAACTCAGCACCATATGTACTATTGGTTGAATTTGAGAATCAAACAATTTTAGAAATAGTGCCAAAGAATTGTTATTCAATATTGTCAATTTTTTCATAATACATAACAAATCATATTTAGCTCTGCTCACAAGACCTTTGCAGGCAAATGTAAAGCTCAATCGTGTTGAAAAGAATAAGGGAGGGGATCGGGGGAGGAGGAGGAGGGGAGGGGGACGTATTGTGTGTGTATGTGTTTAGGTCTCTTGATAAGGGGGAGAAAAAAAAAAAGGTCAGAAAAAAAAGAGCATTAACAACAATTACAATCAACTAGTCTATAACAAATGTCCTACAGGACTATGAAGTAAACATTTCGCAATATTAAACAACTAGTAGCATTTTTTGAAAACGCCTTCAATACAATTTTCAGAAATCACTGGTAAGATAGGTCTTAACCTCTGACATTCAAAAATGATGTGCTTGCTAGAAATTTGTTCACCACATAAACATCTAACATTTTTGCTGTATTTTGTGATGAACGCATTAAGTTTTATCCTGTAAGATAGCGAACTAATCTGTCTGAATTTGATTACGCCAGTATGATTCAAATATGATTTGTTATCCAAACCACGAGATTGTCAGCCCACTCATTTGAAGAAAATCCAAGATGTGAAGGAACCCAGCAGAAGGAAACGTTGGTCCCTTTTAAAGTTAAGATATGAATTAATTGACTGATTTCTAAGATAATTTGGTCTTTTTCTTGTAATCTGATGATCTTAAAGCATAGCATAGTACCGATTGAGAATCTACACAAAATAAGATTTGAAAAACTGTAATGGAAAATCAACTATGTAATTGAGAGCCATAAGAATAGCAATAAGTTCAGCAGCAGTAAGATGGATCGATTTTTGCCAATGTAGTATGACTTTTCCTTTTTTTAACGCTGGTATTACAAAAGCTGAGTGTATGCTGTAGCAAATGCATTATAAATCCCCAAACCTGATAATGTTAGGTATATATCAAGTTAAGCCCGGGGGGGGGGGGGGGGGGGGGGGGGGGGAGAGAAAAAAAAAAAAGAAAAAGAAGGGAAAAAAGAAAAAAAAAGAAAGAAAGAAACAAGCAGGAGTTCTGACCAAGGAAGAACACAAAGACTTGGGGAGAGATCGAGGCCAAGAGAGAGGGGGGGGAGAGGGAGAGAGAGAGGAGGGAGAGAGAGAGAGAGGAGGAGGGAGAGAGAGAGAGAGAGAGAGAGAGAGAGAGAGAGGAGAGAGAGAGAGAGAGAGAGAGAGAGAGAGGGAGGGAGAGAGAGAGAGAGAGAGAGAAAGAGAGAGAGAGGTGAGAGAGAGAGAGAGAGGGAGAGAGAGATCTTTGTTATTTTATTCTAGAATAAACTATGAGAATCTATTCAGCCGTATTTCGGGAGTTTCGTGTTGTGTATGTCAGTTGTGCAGGGGTAATGGTAGTCGCTCAGAAACATGACAGAATGTGTGTGTGTGTGTGTGTGTGTGTGTGTGTGTGTGTGTGTGCGCGCGCGCTTCACTGCGTTACTTCCAAATCAATTGATATTCCCAGTTCGTTGCAGGAGACTGTCGAGACTACAGTCATTGCTACTCTTGGGTGAGTTTCCTCCCCCCCTTTTTTTTTTCTTCTTCTTTTTTCTTTTTTTCCTTTTTTCTAAAAATTAAACGCGGGTTGATGCCTGCCTTTGCTTTGCCCACTGGAGCAAATCACATTCGCTAGTGTACAGATGCCTGAATACAATGAGTGAAAAAAAAAAGGGGACATACATCTCTGATTGGTTTCTTTGTCTTGTCCTCACTGGTTTCTGTGACTTTTGATCTCATGAGAAATGCTACCCAGGTTACTCGATGAGTTACTGGCATCGTATAATGGTCGCCAACCTTGAAGAAGGAGGATAAAAAGAGAAAGTAGATGCCATCTTTGTTTACAAGGCCTAGCAAAAAAGACCCAAATGTGTTTTCTTGCTTATGCTTTATCTTGAAGTCAATGTCACCTAATCATTTGCCACATACCAATCAGCAGAAATTCCATTGTTCTGTGTTTGTGTGTGTGTGTGTGTGTGTGTGTGTGTGTTGTGTGTGTGTGTTGTGTGTTGATGCAATGAAATATTATATTTCGGGAAGCAAAACTAATGTGCAAAAGCGACTGTGCAGACACAGACACAAGTTAGATTGTTATGTTCCTTGTGTCTGGAAGTTGATTATCCCAGCTTTTTTCATCTACCCATCAATATGCATAATCAGAGCTTATAAGCAGACCGAAATCCTGAGGGGGGGGGTGGGGGGGGGGGGGGGGGGGGGGGGTGGGTGGGGGGGGGAATGGTACTATCGTATGAATGTCACATGGCGCAAAGATAAGGTCATAGATGAGCTCCAAGACCTTAAAGTGCGACGTGAGCTGCAGGTAGTTCTGGTACGAGTCCAGCAGTCACAGATTAGGTCCCAAGCATATCATCTCTACTACTCCCCCCCCCCCCCCCCACACACACACACACTCTAAGACGCTGAGTAGGAGGAGAGATAGTATGAAAAGGACGATGTTGAAGGACGAATATTAAATCTTCTGCTGACAGCGAAGGGATTTCACCGAGTTTTATGTGTGAAACAGAACCATCTGACAATACCCATGGAGAGCAGAAATAGATTCACAACTGGATCAGGAATTAGGAGGAAGGAACGGTGTTGGTGCAGTCAATTGCCTGGATTGCTGTTAAACTTATTTTAGCAAACCCTGATGATATTTTTGAAGGAATCGTATTCATATGGTGTCTTTCTGGATTCAAGTCTTCGATCTCGTATAATTTACGAGACTCCTGTCCTTTCCTGTGATCCCTCACTGTTTAGATGAAGTTCTTCAAATCATAAGCACGAGGACGATACAATCCGTTATTGCCAGATATCTGTTCGGCTCAAGGCCGGGACGTTCTTCTGCATCGAGACCTTTGTTCTCGCCAAATTTGTGACGTCATAACCGCCGCTGTCTTCTGGCAGAATGTAGCCTTGATTCGTAGGCCTTCTTCCCCATACTTGAGTTGTATATGCTTATTTTCTGTCTGTTCTGCGAGCTTTTGACAGGTTTTTTTTTAAAGATCAGAGGCCATCCACTGGTCTTGGATAAATATTACTTTGTGTTTGTCAGTACTGTGTGTGTGTGTGTGTGTGTGTGTGTGTGTGTGTGTGTGTGCGTGTGCGCGTGCGCGCGCGCGAGAGAGAGAGAGAGAGAGAGAGAGAGAGAGAGAGAGAGGAGAGGAGCTCTGGGACAAACTAGTGGAACGTCCATCTTTTATGAAGTTTCTTTCTGTTGTGTGTCCCTCATGTATGCGCGTGCGCTGGGCAAACTGGTGGCGGATGCAGCATCAGTTTGGAGTCGTGGGTCAGTAACCATTTCACTAGGGAGCAAATGTTACTCTCCTTCATTTACTAATTACAAATCTGTAAAGTATAAACTGACATTTGTACAACTATATACAGTCAAAAACTCAAGAAAACAAAAATATCGTAACCATCAATGTCCACAGAGGGAAAGAGTCTAAATGATTCTTGAGGCTATGTATTATCAAATTATGTGTTAGAGCAAGCTCTTGCCTCCTGAACAGCAAAACAGTCTAAAAAGATGATCAGCAGTCTTCACGGCTGGACTGGGAACCATTTCTTGCGCCCAGATCACAGCAGTCATGTCGGCAGTACACACTGATGGAGCTATCAAAGGTATGTGTTTTAGAAATGTTTGATTTAGAGTAACAGAAGTCAGAAGCAGCATCACCTTCGTTTGAGTTGGCTCCATATTGGAGCATTTTGTGGAGTGACGAAATTTTTGGCCTTTCTATGCTAGTGAAGTGAATAATGCAGTTTTTCGTATCTTCCTAGAAACTTTTGTCGTTATAAGGATAACCTCATTTTGGAGAAGAGCCTAGTCCTAAGGCAATATTTAATCCATCTTTAAAACATCATTTCTCTCCCCCCACCCACTTCCTTTTTCCATCCCCTTTGTCTCCCACCCCCATGAGTTAATCCCTAGTGTCATACTTGCATCCCCCCCCCCCCCCCCCAGCTTTTTTGTAACAAAGATGGCTTGGGGAGAATGTTCGGACATTTGGGTAGAGGGATGGGACATTTGAAATCCAAATCACAATTGTACTAAAATATATTTAGATACATTACTTATACACATGAAGTGCTTCTTTTACACTTGTTATTTCTCTCTCTTTTTTTGAGTGTGTGTGTGTGTGTGTGTGTGTGTGTGTTTGTTGTTTTGATTTTTTTATTCCACCACACCAAGCATTAACACATAAGTAATTGTTGATGCTCTGTATCAACAAGTATTTAAGGTTACGTGAAAATGTCTATCAATGATAGAACATAGACTTCCATGGCGATTGACAGCAAGTGAAGCTGAAAAGAAAGAACAGAATGGGAAAAAAAAACGGATGGAATGGACCCCCCCCCCCCCCCCCCCCACTTCTGTCTCTTAAAAAAGATTAAAAAAAAAAAAAAAACTATGAGACTGGAGGAAACAATCAACAAATACATAAATTGTTGAAGTCTTTTTTGGAGATAGTCGAATCATAATGGACCAAGGTCTTTGGCAGGTTGTCTTGAAATTTCTAAATGTCTGAAAAACACACCTAAGATCTATTGTTAGAACCTTGAGTATGAGAAAGGCAATGAAAACACATGGGAATGTTTTTTTTTTTAAAGTCAAAAGCAGGGTTTTCTGACTCAGCAAACAGGTTTTGACAGTAGATTAAAATTTGTTTCAGCTTACAAAAGAAGAGATCCCCAAATAGAGGCTACACACAGAGATGGAGCAACATTTCATGGCAAGAGTCAAAAGTGTTGGCACTGGATAGGTTAGGTAAGAGAGTCTTCCATCATGCCGGAGCTATACAGCGTAGAGGTGTGACCCTAGATGGTGGAATGGGGATCCTTGGGGGGGTGGGGGGGGGGGGGGGGGTGCACTGGATAATACAGAAGGTGTCGTGAACCAAATAACCTAAGAGAAGGAAAACTTGGAGTCCAAATCTGCACTGTCTGGTGTCCATTAGCCCCATATTACCAGGGTAACCAGACATCAAAGAGCTGCTCTGAAGTCAGAATGTGTCAGCTGAGGCCAGCAGGCAGACTCTCCTGCAGAGTCACAAGCACAGGAGAAGACCAGGCACTATGCGTCTTGCCCATTATGGCCATGCAGACTGATATTTGACGGTATGGTGCTCGTCCTGTGGTTCACCAGGCGGTGACAACGCTGGGCCTCCACCTCAAGGGGCCCAGAGACACAGCGACTGACAAGCCTTGAGATGCCAGGCGTGGCCCAGTCCAGTTGAGGTCCAGGTGAAGCTATAGGAACCAGTGGGGTCCATGCCGCGGACTGTGGACTTCGCCTTACTGACCGGATTGAGGATATAGCATGGCCAGGAACGCGAAAGAAAGAAGCATAAGAGAATCTTCAAAAAACTTCAGCTACCCTAGCCGTAATCCAGTTTGGAACAGATCAGGGCAGTGGAGGTGGAGAATTTTTTTCTGATCATCAGCCCAGTCCAAGTGTTACAACTCTGAGAACGCTTAGAGCTTTTCAGCAAAAAGTCTTATGATGTAGAAGATGATAATGGAAATTTGACATGTAGTCCCCATCCCCAAAAATCCTCAAAAAAAAAAAAAGAAAAAGGTCATTTGAATTATTTTCTGTCAATAGTTTTATCGAGTCAAAAGATGCCTAACCTCTTGTCCGATGGAAAATTATGTTGCATGAAACCCAACCCCTAGTTGAATGTTGTGCATAATGAGAACAGGCAGAACAGATGAGCGATCAGTTTTTCTGATATCACTGGTATTCCAGCTCCCTCTTGTGAAATCCTTCTGATAAAAGTTTTATTATTTTCCAGGAAGTTAATGATGGCTTGATTTCACTGCATTATTCTTTTGTTCTGATTTCTGTGTTGTAAACTGTCAGTTCAGCACATGCACACATGTACATAATAAAAACAGAAATGAAAGTTCAACCTCTCCACAATATACTTTTTGTTAAACAATTAATCTATGAGTATGAAATAGTTTTATGCGATAATTAATCTGTAAATAAACAAATAACAAGATTAAAGAAAAAACAACATCACCTGAACACACAAAGAGATATTGTTTATTGTTATTACTCAATATGACTGGCAGATTAGATCTTTGTTTTTTAATAAAATGTTCATATTTCGATGCTCGCTGCATTTCCCACATTTGATTATCGACAGAAAATAGCAATACAGAAAGACATCACATGAAAAATTCACAGCATCCCACCATAATTCCTTTATACAAATTGGGTCATCTTCATAAACTGATAGCTGCAATTTTTAAACACATCAGTAGAAAATCATCTTCATTAATTATACATCAGACACATTTCAGTCACTCACATGCAGTTGACAAACTTACACACACTTAGGTTGCTAACACACATGTACATTACAACAAAACTTGTGAAAAACCAACCAACCATCAACACAAACAATAGCTATTCATTTTTCAAACTAGGTGTACACAGACTTGATGTATTTTCCAGGCATAATATACCAGCAATATGTCCAAAAATGCTTTCAGTTTAATTGCATCAATTCTTAGAATAATAAAAAGAAAAGGGAATGAGAGGGAACTAACCCTGGAAAGAGAATATGATACATACATTCAATACCATATATACATATTGTACAAACAGGGAGGGGGAGAGGGAGGAAGGAGCAGGGAAAGTGGATGGCTAGGCAAAGGGGGACAGGATGCATAGAGGGAGAATTCTCTCAGTAAAACTCGCCTACATACATACACATCATGTGATCTAAATGTCTTTTTGTCATCCTTTCATGGTGCTTCTTCAAACCCTTCTGGAGTCCTTTGTGAAATCCCTACTCTCATCACATAAGCTCGTTTTGTTGTTTTTCTGGTTAAGTTCATCCAGGTTTCAACAAGCTCTCTCGGCGAAAGATTTTTCATTCTCATTACATGTGATCCAGCTGCCCCTTCTTTTTTCATCTTTCAGTTATGCTCTTCCAGGTCTTTCTGAAGCTCTCTCTTGGAACTCCTCGCTATCGTGTGCGATCTATCTGTCCTTTTTCATCTTTTCATTCAGTTCCTCCAGGCCTTTCCCAAGCTCTCTGCGAAACGTGCTGCTGAAACGCGCAGCTTTCTCCTGGGTCGAGGAGGCTCCATCCTTCACTTGCTGACTCAAGTCTGATTCCCGAAGCTTCTCCAGCCCTTCTTCACCTGTCAACGCAGAAAAAAAAAATGGTCTTTTACTTTGCCACATACACGTACTACAATGTAAAGAGACAGTCTTGCTGAATATTTTTTTTACATACAAACAAGTGCGCTTTTAACAGTTCAGCACAGATTTCCATCAACTAAAACACAGGGCTTTTCATGCCTCTTATGAAAAATAACATGTGGGTTTTTCTCTCTCACTCACACACACACACACACACACACACACACACACACACACACACACACACACACAAACACACAAGCGCATGCATGCGTAAACCCCTCCATGCAAAAATACTTGTGGATATTCATGGTCAGTCATCATGTCTTAAAAAAAAAAAGTTTCACTTTGATGCACTAAGTGTATTCGTAACGACAATAAATGAATATTTTGCGTCTGACACGTTAGATGTAACATCCTCACAACAGCTGCATAAATATTACGTCCTTGACATGCGAATATCCTGTGCTGTTGCTGAGCACCAAAATAAGAACCAAAACATCAGCAACATGGCTGCCCTGTCATATCATTCAGCCTACCTTTTTCTATACCTCAGCAGCTAGCACTGTCACCACGAACAGCTATGTCCCTCTCTCTGCATTGTGCACACCGCAGTCAGAGCAGAGACAATCCTTCAGGCACCCAGTTAAAGTCTTTTGACTTCTCTTTTTGGGATCACCATACAACTTAGTGGGTAAGTTTTCACACCCAGTTAAAGTCTTTTGACTTCTCTTTTCGGGATCACCATACAACTTAGTGGGTAAGTTTTCACATTTTCCCCAGCTGAGAGTTGGCATGCAAACTTATATCACAAGGTGTCCTGGCCGACTCGCCTTCTGCTACAACAATGCTCACAATGCTGTGTCAAATCAATGAGGCCTCCGTTGTGAGAATAGTCAGAATGTGTGTTGTAAAAGTTAACGCACTCACTCCTTGCTATAAATCTGGATATTTTCATATACTTTGGTGTTCCTACATCTGGGCATACAACACACACATATCTTGCATGTGATTCTCCATTGAGTGTCTGATATATCCCCATTTGTGCATTATAGTAAACCCTGGTTCAAAGAGAAACTCCTGCAAAGTAAAAAAAAAAAAAAAAAAAAAAAAATGATCATCCAACATCAATCCACGTATTTTGCCTGATTTCAATGAGTCTGATAGCAGTGGTGAGCACAAAAAGAATCATCCCCGTTTCAAAAGTCACTCCAAATTTTATAAAGTCAATATGAACAAAGCAACAATTTGACATCCATTAGCCATTTCACATTTCACAGCTCCAGCATCACTCTTCACTAGATTTTTGGTTCAAGATCTGGAAACACAGATCACCATGACTGAGATGATGCTGAACACACACCCAATGACACAAGACAATGGGGTATTCCATCGATTATTAAATGTACGCACTTTTCAAAACAACAACGACAACCATGTTCTGTAACACAACAGAATCAGTTGCCATTTCCTGCCTAAAGAAAAGAAAAAAGCATACTGATCAATAATGTCATTTCCTTTCAGGACAAAGTGAATGTTAAGATACTATGATGCACAATGTACTCAATCATCAAAAGGCAAAAATGCACTGCTTAACTCTGTCTCTACACTACTGGCAGTTTCTAGGTTTAAAAAAAAAAAAAAAAAAAAAAAAAAAAACCACCCATCTCTGACACATGCAAGTAAGTCCTAGTTGTCTCAAGAAAGTCTGAAATGAAAGAAAGACCAAGGACCCAGCAAGTTTGGGGGCAATGTCCATCGGAAATCGCTGTCTGGAATCATTGGGTAACTCATGCAAGGCTTACCGCTCTTCCAGATGGTGATTGTTTTCACTGATGCTGATTCAGTCATGAAACTTATTAAAACACTGAATTGTGCGAACAAACCAGACGCATATATATGAATCATGTTATGACCATGCAAAATCAGCTGAATATAGATAATGCGAAAAAAAGCGTTATGTCAAGTGTGAGCTTATATGAGATGACTTATGAGTAGGCTTCTTTCGTACAGCAAAGATTGATAACAGTATGTCACCTGTATTGATTACCTAAGTTTACTGGCGGGTATCTCTAGTAATATTAACCCGTTCTAACTGTTTACGTTTGATGCTGCCAAAGCTATATTCTGTATTGATGTTGCAATGACTTCAATTTTTTTGTTTGAATGGGAGCATTTTAAAGCAAGGTGAAAGGTCAAGCACGTGAATGACCACAGAGTGCATTTTCATTGACCAATGTGTTTTAATTGACATGATAAGTTGTCTGCACATTACATCACCCTATGTGTGCTGATTTCAGGTGCATGAATATCAGTTGAAAATGTCCAGCTGTTACTTTATGTTTTAAGATAATCAGTTAAACAACAACAAAGTTGCTGAAGTTGGACAAGCTACTTGTATGCAATGTCACCGTGACCTTTCACTTCCACACTTAGATCAAATACAAGTTCATCTCTTCTATGTCAGTTGATCTAAAGCATGAAATACTATGCAAATACCAGAACTAGCATTTGCCATGACCTAAAGCAGCAAAGATCTCTAGTCAAAATTGATCAAAAACTTCAAGTAACAATTCACAAACAACTTGGTTTCCCTTGCTGTTGATCAAAAACATCAAATAAACATTTTTCATGAACAACTTGGTTTCCCTTGCTGTTGATCAAAAACATCAAATAAATGTTTCATGAACAACTTGGTTTCCATTGTTGTTGATCAAAAACACCAAATAAATGATTCATGAACAACTTGGTTTCCATTGTTGTTCTTTCTTGATTTTTGAATAGTCATTCTTTGGGCCACAGAAGAGCTCTCCCTTCATACTGTGGCGTTTGAAAGTGGTTGTCTGCTAGGTGCTGTATAATGCGAATTATGAGAACGATTTAGGTGTGGACTGGTTCAGTGTATAACATTAAGAGTTGTTAAATGAAATACTGGCAACATTTCCAAATCCAAGATTCATTACTACTGGCAGTTCCATAGTGCTGTACCTAAATCTGCTTTAAAGAAACTGTCGGCAGGTCCTAGATTGAAAGAAAAGATCTACTACCTTACTTGGCAGTAATGAAACACATCCTAACTCTGTTTCAAGACAACACTGCCTACCTGCTTTAAGGACACACTATCTAACTCTTCTTTTAAAAAAAAAAAAACACCCAAAAACACTACCTAACTTCTTTAAAGAAAAAAAGACAACACTGCCGGCAGCTCCAAGACTGAATAAACTTTCAGAACCTGCCTTTGTTTTGAATAAACACTGTTGACAATTCCCGGATTAACAAGATACCAAGCATATAAACGTACTCCCAGTTTATCTTGAATATGCCTGTACAGTGACAAAGTAAGGGAGACAATTTCCAGTTAGTGGAAGAAAAAACTCAACAGTGTGGTGGTTAATCCCCTTATCGGACTTGATTTTCTTTTTTATTATAATTCATAGCCATTAGTAACAGCTACTCTGGTCAAATAAAACATCGGGCATCGTCTGTGACCCATAATGAACATACCTACAAATTTTCAGAAAGATCGGCCAAGAAGTTTTGTCTGGAGTGAGAGTGGAACACATTTTGACTATGGACAGACACACAGACAGACAGACAGCATTTCTTCATTCCCATTGTAAAGTACTCCCTGTTCTATAAGAACTGGGAGTACAAAAAGGGAGATCCCGTTTCCAACCCTGCCACAAAGAACACTAAAGGCCCAGCAGTCTGCTGGTTAAAAGAAAACCCAATACCTAACTGTGCCTCTAGTAACAAATATATACTAGTCCAAGACTGAAAAAGGTCTGATCTGCCTGCCTCATGAAGTACTACTGGTAGTTCCCTGATCAAAAGGAAGGTCCAGTGCCTAACTCTGCTTTCATGAAACACCCACTGGCACTTCCACATCTACGATTAAATATACTGGAAGCTCCAAGATTCTGTACCTAAAAAGCTGTAAAAAAAAAAAAAGAACATTATCAATGACAACAACTCTACCTAACTCTGAGAAACGCTACCTATTTTGCTTTCAGGGAACACACTACCCAACTGCTTTTAAAACAAATCAAAGATCAAACTAAAGTCCCGAAACCTAACTTTGTTTTAAGGACACAATGCTGGCAGTTCTAAGATTGAAAGAAAGATCCACAACCTAATTCTGCTTAAAGAACCACTGCCAGCAGTTCAAGGATCAAAAGAAAGGTGACTATCAGACTTTTCCTAAAGAACACAGTTAGCTGTTTCTAAATTGTTCAGTATCTTACTCTTTGTCTAAACAACAAGTTTATAACAACAAAGCACCCAAAGACCAGCACCTAACTCTGCCCTAAGAAACAACACTGGCTGTTCTAAGATTGATGCAGATGTCCAATACCTAATTGTTTGCCTCAAAAAGTGCTAGCAATGTCAAATGAAAGGCCCAGTAACTATTCCTCTGTCTCAAGAAACAACACTAACAGTTCTAGAACTGATAGAATGCCCACTGCCTAACTTCAACAGATGATACTTCACTGGCCGTTCAGAAACTCAAAAGAAGATCTAATATTTAAATGCTTTGCCTAAGAGATACACGTTAGTAGTTCCAAGATTAAAAGAAAGGTCTAGTACCCAACTCTTTGCCTCTGTGAAACATGTAGGCTGTCAGCTGTGCTGCTCGTCGAACTGGATAGCTCTCTGCCACCTGTCAACAGGAAAGATGGACATAAGACATCTAGCAATTGACAAGCTTTAATGTGTACACATAGCTATTTTCTGGGAGGAGGGGGCAGGGATCTGCATTTATCAGTTTGAGTAAATATATGTCAATGTGTGTTTCTTATACTTGTACAACTGTGCGCATGCTTTATGCATCCGTGCATGCGTATATAAAATGTATTTGTATTAGTGTATATCATATGGTCTGCATGCTTGTATAATTTGTATTTGGGTGTATAAATGTATTTATATGTGACCATGCCCACATGTCTATAGGAGGCAAGTATGTGCCCCATGTATAACAGTATGAACGTTATTGTCTTGTTTGGTATCTGTGTGATAATGACTTAAAAGTATTATGTTCATGTAAACAATGAAAAAAATCATGTAAACGGCATGCATGTACAAAAAGAAAGAACATTTACTGTTTGTTTGTTTGTTTTTCCAGAATAAACAAAAATTCTCTTCCTTACTTTTTGTTTTCACTGACCTCCATGCGAGCTAATTTGACTATGAAATGTTAAGACCCACTGGCATGAAACCCTGTGGTCTGACACATAAACCTTGTGTGTTCAATACCTGCATTAAGTTCAACTCTTTTTTTTTTGCTTTTGTAACCCCCATATAAATTATGTTTCCCATACTTGTATCAGTTCAGCTCTTCTTCATACTGAGGCACACAGCATAAACACAAGGAAAATATTGCACTCATGTTAAATCCCATTCAGAGAAGAGTAGGGCATCATGTGGCAGTGGCATGGATGATACAGAAGAAAAACCCATGTACACTCTGCTATATTTAGACATCACCCCAAGGATGCAATATACCCATTTTAATAGTTTAGACTGAATGTGATCACATACTACAGAATCTAATGAATTGTGAGCCCCATAGTTATAACAAGGAACGAATGAAAGAAAGAGAGAGAGAAAGACAGAGGGGAGACAGAGTTTGATGTATGTTTGATGAGTTTCTTGGGCACTGTAAATTATATAGTATCATTATTTATGTACTTTCTATTCTCTTGATGTTAGCACCAGTTATTTGATTGAAAGTATGAAACTGTAATCAAGCTTACCTTTTGAATAAGGTGTTCATTGTTAATTAGATATCTGCAATACAAAATAAAAATGTAAGACCTCCAGATCACACACAATCTCCTCTTCTGCACACCGACCAAAATTCAAAATGTTGCAAACAATACATGACTGATGCTCCAGGGACACTAAACCGTAACCACATGCACACTAAGTACAATAACTGGACACTGCCAGTAAACTACCATTTTAAAAGTATAATTTTAGACTGAATGGCCTGAACAATAGTGGAATCGGGGGATAGGGGAAGCTTCACCTCTGGAGATCTGCCATCCATGAAAAAGAGACAGAGGGAGGGGGGGGGGAGAGAGAGAGAGAGGGAGAGAGAGAGAGAGAAAGGAAACAAGAATGGGTGGTAGGAAGAGTTCCTCGTATACTCTAAGTACTTTCGTGGCGAACTGCAGAGTTATGATTATCCATTCCTTGCACACATCATGTGTGTGTGTGTGTGTGTGTGTGTGTGTGTGTGTGTGTGTGTTACTATACAAGCTCATGCGTGAGGGGGGGGGGGGGGGGGGGTTGGGGGGGGGGGGGGGGGAGAGAGGGAGAGAGAGAGAGAGAGAGAGAGAGAGAGAGAGAGAGAGAGAGAATGGTGCTTCTGATCCTGTGCTGTTGTAAAAGTATGGAGTCGCCCTTTCTCAGACATTTTCAAAGACCTACCCCTGGCTAAAATGTTAAAACGATTTTGTTCCTTAATGTCAGTTTGACTCTTAAAATACAAGGCTGGTGTTAGATTTCCAAGCACACATCCAATTCTCTCTCTCCCTTTTCTCAAGCTTACACCACACAAAAAACATGCTCACATGCTGATGTGGAGTAAGAGAGTGAGACAGACTGACAGAGAGAGAGAGAGAGAGAGAGAGAGAGAGAGGGGGGGGGGGGATGATGAAATAGTCTTTACAATGAAAACTTAATGAAAACAGCATTGTGATTATATCCCAGATGTTTGTAACTTGTGCAGTTAAAAACTGAACAGAGAAAGTAAACGTTTTCACTTGGGTGTTGTTAGCGGTCTGTCGGACACAAGAACACGCCAACGGGCAATTCTTCTGTTGTTGAAAACGAAACCAACAATGTCAACATTTTACTTCGTCGTATCTGGTATGAAGGTTTCAATAGGTTAAAAGTATAATTACACATATTCATGCCGATTTTTTTTTTAAGATGAAAGTGCAGTCTACTTAAGTGTGAAAGCTATAATGACTACCTGTGCACATCACAAACCTTAACAGAGTACGCAAAGCCATGGTGTTCGGACGGACTATCACCTTGGCAGAGATATCACCATGTTGATCGCAAAAGGGAAAGGGACACAAATCTTGAGTCTGTCTTTTCACCGGAATTAACTTAGTGAAAATGTTCTCATCGTCGATAGAATGTGAAACAAAAGCAGACACTAAGGCACATACGCACCTAAAACATGCATGAATACGCATATGTTTGTTTGCACAGTGACACACACTTACACACCGTGTTGTCACAGTTTTAGATAACATTTAAGAAATACATGGTATACATACCTCTGTGGTCGACTCCAAATTGTGGGCAAGGACTTGCCATTGCTACCAGCAGGTCTATCCAGCGCCACAGTACACAAGAGACTTAAGAAAAAATGATTCTTCGACCTTGGATAACAGGGACAACATCAGACGTCAAGTATTTTCAGTCTTTGCTCTACTGACACTTTTAACCCTTTTTCTTCTCAAATCAGTGTCATGATCTTCAGTACAATTGAAGAACATCAGCACAGTCACAAATGTGTACATATGGCGGGAGAGCGTCAGGGAGAGAGGGAGTAACGTAAAGGGACAGGGTAGGGAGGAACACAGAAGAAGAATTATGCGCTCAGATGTTTCCTGTCGTTGACACCCATCACTGAATTTCCAGGGAACCTGTTCTCAAACAACGCCAATCGCAAATGACAAAGAAGTTTCAGGTCTCAAAGAGAAGAGAACTAAGGCAAGTTTCACAGATGCAAGAACTCATGGGGTGACAGCTTATCTTAGCGATGAGGGGTGTGTGAGGTGAGAGGAGTAAAGAAAAAGATACAAGACAATTCAAATTTACCATGTGACTACTTCTTTGAGCTCTGCTTGTTGTTAAAGGGTCAATGTCTATTGTTTTCTGCACAGGATATCACAGTTATTAGCCAGTTAGTCTTACATGCAAGAGAGCCCCAAGACTGTCTAGAGAATCCTCGCCTGGACCTAACCCTGCTTGCTGCTTGGGTGTGCTATAAAAGTACTCGCAAGGCAAGCGAGCATTCTTCTCATCTTGCCTTTATGAAACCCATCTCTGGTTGATCTTGTGGAGCAAGGCACCAGACTCTTGTTCCAGTGCTCAGGATTTCATTTCTACTCAAGACAGGTCGGAAGAGATTTGTTCTTCAGTGTTAACTGGATAGATTCTAGTCTCCACCTACTCCTTTGGATGAGACTTTAAACTGAGTGAACGCATACATACACACCTTGAATGCTTGCCAAACCATTCCAGGTTCCAGGATAGGCCATTGTGTACACTGGGATAGATGACATGAAATGGAAACACATGCACACTGGTCATGTTCAGACATCATTCCCAAAGACAGCATGGAGCTACCTTGGTAGTAGAATTAAAAATAGTAGCCTACACAAAACCTGCACCACTGGTGAATCTGGAAATTCTAACTGAGGGACAAGTCATGCGACATACAGACCACATATTGTCTTCTTCTGTGTATGCAGGCTGATACTCCTGCAGACACCCCCTGTAAAGAAAGGCAAGGATTAATCCCATCTACCCAACAAAGGGAGTGGAGTTTTGTGTGTATGACCGTTTTTTATCCCGCCATTAAGGCAGCCATACTCCAACTTTAGGGAAGGTGCATGCTATGTGTAACATATCATCCAAACCAATGGCCAAACTGGCCTTCTCTTCCAAAAGTTGGTGATGGGATTTTACTTGTGAGCAAGATGTTATGCGTGCGTTCACACAAGGAACCTCGGTTTATAGTCTCATTCGAAGGACTGTATGGGAAAATGGAGTCAGAACCAATGTTAACTCCAAGGAAAAAAATCCCCTGTACTGAAACGGCCCGGCAGAGATTCAAACCTGCAACCCCAAGATTATGAGTCTGGTGCTCTACCACTGAGCTGTTCCGCACCCCCCCCCCCCCCCCCCCCAGATATTTTAAAGGATGTTCTAGCTGAAGATAGTTGTGTGAAGTGTTCTTCAAGAAGTGCGTTTCCACCAATGCGAGACTTAGTCCTCTTCAAAAAGTGTTTAATCCGAAAGCAGTCATATGTGAGCGATGTAGTCTTCTTTGTGAAGAGCATTTCAGCAGAAAACAAATATGTGATGTACAATTCTCTTTGAAATGTGCATTTCACCTGAAAACATATGTGATATATAATCCTCTTTGACAAATGTTTTAGGGCTGAAAACACCCATGTGACTCATAGTCCTCTTGGAAAACTGGATCAGGCTGAAAAGTCATGTGATAGATAATCATCTTTTTTGGAAAGTGTATTTTAGTCCTCTTTAAAAAAAAAGAAAAAGAAAAAAAAAAAAGTGTTACAGCTGAAAATGCAAATATAGTTCTCTTTAAAAAGTGTTTTCCAGTTGAAAAGTCATGTGTGAGATACGGTCCTCTTTGAAAAGTATATTCCAGCTGAAAAGTTATGTGACATATAGTCTTCTTTAAAAAGTGTTTTCCACTTGAAACAATCACATGCAGTCTGAGATATAGTCTTCTTTGAAAAGTGCATTTCAGCTGAAAAATATGTGACATATCATCCTCTTTAGAAAGTGTATTCCAGTTGAAAACACTCATATGCAATGCGAGGTATGGTCGTCTTTGAAAAGCATGTTCCACCTGAAAAATCACTGCAAGATACAGTCCTCTTTGAAACGTGCATTTCATATGAAAATAGTCAAGTGACATTCAGTCCTTTGTCAAGTGTGTTTCAGCTAAAAAGAGTTGTGTCATATACAGTCCTCTGTGAACATTTGTTTTTTAGCTGACAAAAATGTGTGAGATACAGTTGTCTTTGAAAAAGATGTTTCAGTTGTCAACAGTTGTGGAAAATACACTCTCATCACAGAAATGCAAGTTCAAGCTGAAAACAGCCCTGCGCCATGCAGTCCTTTTCAAAAAGTTGTGTAAGTCAGAACAACTATGTGACATATTGTCCTGTTTGGAAAATATTCCAGCTCGAAACAATTGTGTAATATATAGTCCTCTTCCAAAACTGAGTTTACAGAGAGACGCTAGAGGAAATAGAAGCCTTTACCTACCTAGGCAGTGTCATTGACAAGCAGGGGGGCACAGATGCCGACGTCACAGCAAGGATTGGAAAGGCCAGGGCAGCATTCGTACAGCTACGGAACATCTGGAGCTCCAACGAACTGTCAGTTAACACCAGAGTCAGGCTATTCAACACCAACATCAAGGCAGTTCCATTGCACGGAGCGGAAACCTGGAGCAACTACAGTTGCCACCACCAAGAAAGTGCAGGTGTTCATCAACAACTGCCTGCGCAAGATTCTCTGCATCCAATGGCCAGACAAAATCAACAACAACAAGTTCTGGAAGAGAACAAACCAGCTGCCCGCAAAACAGGAAATCAAGAAACGACGTTGGGGCTGGATTGGACATATGCTGTGGAAGCCTGCAAGCAACATCAGCAGGCAAACCCTAACATGGAACCCCCAGGAAAACGAAAAAGAGGTCGGCCAAGGAACACCTACCTGGTGCAGGGACCTGGAAGCAGACATCAGGAACATGGCGATGACTTGGAACCAGCTGGAGCTGGAGAAACAGCCCAGGACATAGATGCCTGAGGTCCTTGGTTGGTGGCCTGTACCCCAGGAGGGGTAATAGGTGATTATGATGATGATAAAAAAAAAGTGTGTTTGAGCTCAATGGTCCCCTCTGAAATGTGTGTTTGAGCTAAACAAATAGTCATGTAACATACAGTCCTCTTTGAAAAGCATGTTTATGTTACAAAGTTGCGTCTCATATGGTCGTCTGTGAAAAAAAGGTGTGTGCGACATAAAGTCTTCTTTGCAAAATGTATTTTTAGCTGATAATAGTTGAGTGAAATAAGGTCATCTTTGAAAAAAAAAGTGTTTAAGCTGTAAAACGTTTTGTGGCATATAGTTCCTAGTTGAAAGGCGAGTTTCAGGTGAAAACAGTCATTATACTCCTCTTTGAAAAGTTTTTTTAGCTAAAAATAGTTGTGTGACTGACATAAGCTTTTTTTTTTACTTCAGATGAAAACAACTGTGTGACACATAGTTCTCTAATTTCTGATAAAAAAGATTATGACACCTCTTATTTCAGATGTGTGTGTGTGACATGCAGTTTTCCTGTTTCAGCTGAAAGCAATTGTGTGGTATATAGTCCCCTTATTTCACATGAAAACAATTATTTCAAATGAAAACAATTATCTAACCTATAATCCTCATGTGATACAGAGTCCTTAGCAACTACTATGGTTTAAAACAATTAAAGTACTCTCTCAAAGTTTTCCTCCATTTGTTGTTCACAGAGAGAGAGAGAGAGAGAGGGGGGGGGGGGGAGAGAGAGAGAGAGAGATAGAGAGAGAGAGAGAGAGAGTGTGTGTGTGTGTGTGTGTGTGTGTGTGTGTGTGTGTGTGTGTGTGTGTGTGTGTGTGTGTGCATGCTCAACACTCATGCAAAAAATTCAAATAAGTTACGACACTCAAACAAATAAGTCACAGAAGCTTATCTTTTCATTGCTTGTTTACCATTTCATATTAAAATGATTAACAGCAACATGTTTTTTTTTTTATTTATTGTTTTTTTTTTACTCGACAGAATGACCAATGAAGAAAGGCATCACACAGGAGAGGAATAACTTCAAATAAATCACTAGATCAATTTAGGTTCAACCAAAAATGTTGGATGATTACAATTTTGCTCATCTACACCAATGGAAAAAAAAAAAAAAAAAAACAGTAGATTTTTAAAATTTAGGACCCATTAATCATTTCTCATAATGGCATTTTTATCCCTCTGTATGCGTGTAAGAGAAAGAGAGAGAGAGAATTTGTGTGTACTGCTAGGGTATCTCACTCATGTCAATATGCATATATCAGATGTGGGTGATAAATTAAGTGTGGATTTTTTTTTTATTTTTTTTTTTTTAAATATAAAAGTGTCTAATATCATCTGGCGATGAAAAGACATTAAATAAACCATTGAACTGAACTGAACTGAAGAGAGAGAGAGAGGGGGGGGGGGGGGGGGGGGAGTGAGATGTGTGTGTGTGTGTGTGTGTGTGAGAGAGAGAGAGAGAGAGAAAAAAAATACATGTAAGTGCATGTGTGTATGCTTGTATGCATCTGCATTTTCACACTTGTCTGCATGCATGTTTATGGGTGTTGTTGATATCCCCCTTTACATGTATGCATACCGATTTTTTGTTCATTCTTATGGCATAAAATGTGTATGTGTCCAAAATGTTTTATTAAAATGAAAGGAACAAAATCCTTACCATTAAAAAGGTTTGAAACACACTAGACCAACTTCATAAACAATGCCAGCCCAAAACAGCACACTCAGACAACATCCATCTCTAAGGTCTTCATTAGCTCCCAAGACTTTAAAATTTTGAAATGCCGATTACCTTCATGTAGGCTGTCTTTCCCACTCCGAAACACATCCAAGTTAATATTCCTCCAAGTTCACCTACCTCTTGTAGAATTTCTGAACACTAACATGACCTCAAGAAGAAAAAAAAAAAAAAAAAAGAAGGGAAGCAAGCATGTTTGTTTGATCTTACTCAGTGAGTACTTTTGGTTTACAATTGACGACTTTGCATTTTGACAGACTTGCAAGGCTTCCTCCCAGATGTAAGCAATGATAATGATTTGCGTATTTTTCAAACCAGCACAACAAAAAGTTCAAGCATATCCAATTGACCATTCCATGAAGAATCAGTTGATTTCTATAACAGAAAAAAAAAAAAAGTCAAGCTGATGCAACACTGGCTGACCACTCTAATGGTCTGCTTTATTTAATACTTTTTATTTAATCTCTTCAATAAGTAAATAATCCCAAAATTGGAGGCATATTCTGTAAAAAGACATCTCTGATCTGTATACAAAGAGGTCAAGCAGAGCAACCCAGTCCTGTGTGTCTCAGCTTTTACAAAACGGTAACCAAGGATTGATTTTTGTGCATGTAAGCTCTCACACAAATGATTAACATGAGGTTACCATTCGTGACAACAAAGGCGAGATTAAACAACAACAAAAATTCATGTTTTGTTGTTGTTGCTTTTTGCTGAATCATTGCAATAACTTTAAATCATGATCACTGTGGCCAGTAAAAACATTAACCTTCAAAATCCGAATTCTGACAAAGGGATAAAACAACAATAAAATAAAACATATCCTATGGCATAAAAACTAAATGAAAATGATCACTGAGAAAATTTGCTGATATGCCGTTTCAGTTTGATAACTATCAGTCCAATGTTGTATTTGACTTGCGAAATACTGAATCACACACACACACACACACACACACACACACACACACACACACACAAACATGAACGCATAGCTGCACTCTAAGCAGGAACACAAGTCTGACATACCTAAAACAAGAAAACATGTAAGGTTTAAAAACCAAAAAATACACACAAAAAAAAACCCCAAAAACAAAACAAAAAAAAAACAAAAACAAAAAAAAAAAACAATGCTGCTCATTCTCAGTTCTCCCTGAAGCTAAACACTTTTGCTTGTCAGCCAATACAAGAACGATTCACAGAGGTCTCTAGGCAACTCACTGAAACACAGAGGGCCTCTGCTGGCTAATAAAACAGGGAGACAAGCAAAAAAAAAGATGCACGTGAACAAGTGAAATGTTCCAAAGGAGTGGCAGTCACACCATGCCCTGATGCCATGGCACCCACAGCACATTTTCTGAATCAGAACGACGCTTTATTTCCCTGCTGCAGATGTGATGGATGCGAACATTAACATAACTGAAAATTCAAAATAAAGGTGGGTAAGGCTCCTTATGGGACACATGCATTCAAAACAATGGACACTTTCGCTTTTTGCCCTGTTTGTCCTTCCAAGCAAGTACACAAATTTCAGCAACTGGCATCATCAGTACAGAAGTAACAGTGAAAGTTTCATCATAATTTCTATGTTTTGATACCCAAAATAAACTTATATCATCTTTCAACATTTTTATTTCCCAACCAAAATCAATCTCGATTCGGTGTGATTCTCTCCCATTTTTAGTTCTCATGTAATGACTTTCCTTGTTTACAGGTCACTCAAATACAAAAGAAAAAAAGAAAACTGTGAGTGGGCTTCAAGGTGGATCTTCAGGGAAGACAAAGCCATATGATTTCTGAAAGGCGAAGAGAAGCTGAAATGATGTTAGGACAAGCTGACACCAGACAGCTGACCTTTTCAGCCAGGAAGCACCACGTGTCTGGTGTGGGAACAGGATTGATAAATAACTGACAGCTTCTGGTGACATTTTTTTTTTTAAAAAGATATCAGTGTGTATCTTGGCCCACTCATTTCTTTAAGGAAAAATAATCCCACTCTTCATCTTCACGAAGAGAAATTTGGAGCTTAAAGTGATTATGTCTGCAGTGACTGTTTGGTGTCCAGGCCTGCCTACAAGAACAGAAATTGTTTTTGTTGTGATCTACTCCACATTATAATACTGATCAAAAGATCCAAGCACACCTACAATCATAGATTTTCAAATTCTCATTGGCTCACTTCTTTTCCACCATACTGAAATACTAGCACTTCTCTCTTTAACAACAACTGAATTATTATCAATCTATGCTGATTTTTCTCAGGATGCTCTCAAGATTTGAAATTCTGCTTGATGAAAAAAAATGCATGGTTATGATTACGAATTATCTACAATAAAATAAAGATCTTTCCATTAAAAATGTGAAAAATTCATTTTGCTTATTTTGTTTACAAAATGTGAAGCAACAGAACACACAATCTTTTGTCCATAACCACAGTTACTCTTTTTTTAGGAGAGGGGAGGAAAGAGACAGAAGAAACATAAAGCAAAGACAGACATATCAAGGTTCAAGGTTTATTTCAGTCTGCTTTCTCCTTCAACTACCAAAACCTACACCTTTCACATTAACCTAAATGTTTCACATTCCGGTGTTTTCCGACGGACAAATCTTCTGGGCTTCAAAGCGTAGCGTCTTACTGCGATACCTCAGCAATCCCAAGGACCTGTAGTCAGAGTGTGTATCAACAGCAGTAGTGTGGCGCTTGATGATTCCATGATAGCTCAGTCTTTATTGGACACATCCCCTCCGTCCGTGGGCACCAGAGACCGAATGGTGAGATCATACACAACCCCTTCCACCTTTTGCACACTGTACTTCAATGAGTCAAACTTTTTACGAAGCATGTCATTTTTCAGATTGAGCAGACGAAACCCAGAGTCCAATTCTGCCAGAAATCGGGGACACTTTGATTGGGCGGCCTGGATCTCCGGAAACTACAGCATTGACTGCAAAGCGAGACTGCAGGAAAAAAAAAAAAAAAAAAAAAAGTCAAATGATAAATTTGTTCAGAAGATGTACACACACACACTAAACACATTTGACTGGAAAACATTAAAAAGACCAATCTATTGAACTAAGTTACTCCAGCTGTTGATGCTGTTCTGGAGTCTTTTCAATCAGTTTCAATTAAAGAAGGAAAATTGATTGCTGTATAGAACTAGAACAACAGTGACATGTTTTTCTTTTTATTCTCCTTTTTTGTTTCTTCAATACTATTCTACAGCATGGCACTGAGCTATTATTGACTTTAAAATTATGTCCTGCATGCATGCATTCAAGACTGCAATCTAAGCAATATGAAAGAAAATACATGTATATAATAAAAAAACAAAGAAAAGAATGTGAAGCACATGTATGAAAATCAGCTCTAAGTTATCCATTATGCATTTATAGTAGTAGCCCCCCCTCCCTTTCCCTATTGCACCATACATGTCTAGATATAGCTAGTTTGACTCCATTAAATCTTTAACTGAGAGACGAAAGGTAAGGTAAGGTAATGTTGCTTATAGCCCAGCTGACTGCGAAGGGCCACATCAGGGCTGTCACCATGATAAAATCAACTCACAAATCATCTAAAAAAACAAAAACAAAAAACAACTTTCACACATCTCTTTAAATACATCTTCCAGAAACGCACCAGACACTTCAATAAAAATCTTTCTTCTGTAAAATCTTAAATCAGATGAAAAATGTTAATCTCTCTCAAAAACTCAAATATCACGTCATGTGGGACATCTTTGAACAGGGAGTCCAAAGCACTCCATCAATAAACCAACAACAGGAATCCCATATTACATTCTTTTTGTCTCCCACCATAGACTTTTAAAGAAATTTGTGCCAACCACAAAAAAACCTTTCACAAATGAACAATCTATTGAAAAAGAAAGAACTTCAAGTAAAAACCAGTACAAGCAATCTGTTCATACCAATTCTGATGCCATGGTCAGCAGTCCCATGAGAAAATCATCCAGGTCAATATGAAAACCTTCCTCCCGTCGTACTTTAACTGTAACAAACATTTCTTCATTGATCTTTCTTAATGTTCACATTAAAAAGATAAGAAAAGGATTTTCTCCCTTTGTGTAGCACACAAGCAAAGAACAAAACATCAAAATTGAAAATAAAAATATGCATGGCCATGAAGAGAAGACTGGTTCCAGAGTTACTGAATACCACTGGCATTACACAACAACATTTTAGCATAGTATAGGATTGAATCGACACACTTTTGGCCTTACAACTGGTTAATTAACACACTTTTGGCCTTACAACTGGTTATCAGAAAATCAGAGCATTCTTTTCATAATAAATGTCATTTAACATGATCATGCACATCCAACTGACTGCTTAACTTGTATTAACAAACAAACAAAAAAAATCTGCGTCCATCCTTGCTGTCTACTCCATGAATCAGACTGAATATTTCAAGAAACAGATGTGAATATCCATATCAAATTTTGCTTTATACTTTATGCATAAAAACATAATCATGTACAACAATAGATAGAGATGCTAATGACTTGCAGGGTGCAGACATCCATAGAATCCATGCTAAATGTGCACATCATCATTGAATACTCCAAGGTGAACAAAGAAGTTTTGTGATGCTGTTTAAAATTTGACCAAGAGTCATGTTGTCTGAGACCAATAGAAAGGGTATTCTAGAGTATTGTGGCAGACTTTCAAAGTGCACTAAATCCAGGTTTTTTTCTAATCACGTCCACTTGGTATCCTTAACATTGTTGTGACTGGCACTGCCTCTGCCTGATCTTCCTGCCATCCTGAGCCTGTCTCCAAGAAACTTCAAGATAACCAGTGTTGTAAACAAACCTAACAGCCCTAACTATTGTGGGATCAACACCAAATGTGGTGCACTTAATGAAACATGGATGCCAAGTTCAGCAGTGGCATTTATAACTTGACTGCCTAATCTCGGATCTGAGACGAGCGCTTAAACACCCCTAGCCCTACCACGGTCAGTCTGTCCACTTGTACTGGCTACTGAAGAAAAAAAAAAAAAGGATACTGACGCAGTTTCTACATGATCTTCTCCATCACTTTCACAGCTACTATCACTTTATTGAAGCAAAAAAGACTCAATAGAATCTCTGTCAGCAGGCTTGTAAAGATTTAGCAGATGAAGAACTTCTTTTCTCAACACTGGACATTTTCAATCCATTCTTATGTCTAAATTGCACAAACAATTGTGTTTTCAAACTTCACATTCCCATACAGCACTTACCATAACAAGGGAAGCAACTGAATTGCCACCCAAAGTGCTTACCATTATAGCAAACACGCACTTTGCACCTTAAATGACTTGCTACAAGTATACTTGTTCGTCAATGTGTGTTGCTGGCTGACTATTGAGTATAAATGTAGTCAGTCACGGATGTGTTAAAGGGAACAAAGCTGTTGGTCTTTGTGGTTGGTGCTGGAGTCAACAGCTGTACCCAGTCCTTCAAATACTGTGGAGCTGCACTGCTAACAGAGTGATACAGCAGAGTCAGGATACTGAAATCAACTCAGTTTGTTGTAGGCAGCCAAAACAAGTCCTTTGAAGACTGAAGAGATGTGTTCATTCTATCTGGCTTGTGTTACAATCCTGGCTGCAGTATTCTGCACTAATTGCCAATATCTTAATTATGCTAAGGCAGACCCCAGAAGCACCTGGTGCATTAAGAAAAGTTTGTATTATGACTGAAAGACAATGGGAAAAAAAGTTTTGCATGACCAAGCTGCAGAAAATCATTTAAGGTTTAAAATCACTTTGGTGTCACAGCAATGGAACATTAATCATTAACTATTTACATCCATCAATGACTAATGATGAATACCAAACCTAAATCTTGGAGCTGGACCATCTCTCGACTATAGTGAACAGTTTCATAGCAACTTTGATCATAACAGTTGTCTGGGGAGTATTCTAGCTGGGACTGCCACAGAATGAACTTGGCTGTGTGAAGCTAGAACAAGCAAGGAGGAAAGCCAGTAAGAATACATGACCGTCAGACAAAAATATTAAAAAGTATGATATTCAGTACCTCCCAACATATCTGCTACCTCTTGCTGTGAAATTAACTGCTCATTTTTCAGGTAGACTTTCAGGGCAGCTAAGTACGCCAGGCGCTGAATCACGAACCGCCACATGTCGTTAAATCTGAAAGATGAACATTGTAACCCAATTTACAAACATGAGGAAGCAAAGTATACATTCTTTTCTTTCATTAAACCTACATTATCAAAATAACCCATGTTACAAATAACTCTGATTTACTGTTAGGTGCTTCTCATCATTGAACCTATTAGACAAAAAATTCAGACTGTTTTCCCCAAACAAAAAGAATATTTTCATGAAATAACACTGAATATTTGCCAGGAAAACCAGAATGAAACTTAAAAACAAAACACCAAATCTTAATGGTTGTTAAATCTGAGATGACAATAAACTGGGACATACATTACAGATAAAAAGCACTGTTGCATACGTCACATTATCACTGCAAGCTGAATCTTAGCAAGGAAACTTTCTGTAATGCAATCTTTGCCTGTATTTTTTACTTCTATATAGATAATGATCAAGGTGCTTCACTGGTGAAAAAGGAATGTAAACAATGTTGCATAGGTACCAAGAGACAGAAACTAACAGAGGTAGTATCAGCTGCCATGGTGCTGCACTATGGGTTAGCATTGCAGATTCCTGGCTGGGAGATACTGGCTTTCATTCCTCATCAGTCATCAACTTATATGCAGAATTGTTTTTGCCTGGTCCAGTTCCTATCCAGAGCTGAGTTTGCTACAGACTTATCTGGAACCAGACATTTGAGTTTCATCCACTTAATGGATGCATCTCTGAGAGTATTGCACACATTGCCTGCATGGGTCTGTATCTCTCAGACAAGCGTGAAGGCAAGCATCAGCGCAGCCCTGCCATGCGGTCTCAGACCAGAATGAAAGTCCACAGCTTCATCATCTTCAATCTCATTGATGCAGCATAGAAAACAAAAATTCCTCCCCACATCTAAGCTCTTGGTGAGTTTGTGTTGACATTACCAACATCTGTGGGTTCATTTGGGACTGTTGTTGGATGGGCATGGTAGCCCCCTCTGGATGGAGAAACTCACTCCTGCTGGCTCCCCAACTATGCAATTATTATTGCTGTAAGTTGGGGCTTAGTATGTGCTGTTGTGTGTTTGTCGATCAGAACAAAGACTACTGAACACATCTTAAGTGACATGGCAGCAGTGCAGTGTCTCCTCTGGTGAGTAGTCTCATGACAACCAGATATTGACTGCTCCCTGTGGATTTGCTAGTGCTGGGGCTGTGACAGGAGAGGGCAGGGTATAGCTATAGACTGGGAGTCAGAATGAAAAGATGGCTTGGGAACAGTAACACAGGAGATGTGACAGAGAGAGAAAAAAAAAGATACAGACATAAAAGGGGGAGGATGAAAGGAAGTGGAGGAAAAGAGGTGGGTTGGAAGATGGAGTTGGGTGGGAGTGGGGCTTTGGGAAAGTGTGGGAGGGCTAGTGGTGCAGAAGGGGGTGGGGTGGGAAACCAGGTAACCTGAAAAGAAAGGAAAGAGACAAAATGATCAGTCATGCACTTTTCAATCAAGCTCTTTCTGCTGGATGACACAGACTAATAGGTCTCCCTATCAGGAAGAATTTCTTAAGCTTGCATATTTCTAATATACAAGTGTGCAATTTAGCAAGCGTATTCACTTAACTTGCAATGGAAACAGCAACACTATAACAAACTCATCAAGCATAGCACACTTTTTTTCATTCTTTCTTTTCTTACCTGTAATACTGATTGACTGGTATTTTTACTGCCAAATCTGAGAACTGCGCTCTCACTTTTACAAACAGCGGGTCAGCTTTCTCACAAGCGGCCATCACTACAACAAACCAAACAGTAAATTTTGTGAAAATGGACTTGCCAGTTTGTAACATATTCCATGGCCAGGATTACAAAATGTCAGAAACTCTATTCCATGAAAACAGATTGCCATTCATTATGTAGTCCGATATCAATGGGTTCTAATCACACACACACACACACACACACACACACACACACACACACACACTTACTCCCTCTCTCTCAAACACGCACACAAACACACCCAAGTACATACAAAATCTCTTTCTATTTGCACGAACTGTTGTTTTTTTAAACAGTAAAAAAAAAGTGACAATCTCATCTTTTTCTATAAGATCATATTTTAAAATGCATACAATGGTCATCATGCATCCAGTCATTAAATGCCTGCTGCTTGAACAATCAGCCGTAAAGATTAAAACAAATATTATTTGACTGTGCTGTGTACAGTGCAATGCTGAAATAAAAAAGACATAAAACAAAAGAAATAAAACCAGAGACAAACAAACCAACCAAAAACAAAACGACCAAGGAGGAAAAGAAAACCCTGACCTATACTCAAGTGCACACAAAACAAACACACATTAAGGGTTTCTTACCATGATTTTTTTTTCATACACTGCAAGTGCTACATGCATATTAAATATGGTACCTCAATTTGTCATTCCATCTATATATTTGTGTAGTGTATGGATATATGCCCAAACATGTAGAAGTGAAAACTCTCAGCCCATACTCTACTGGAGTACTATATCCCATGTGAAGAAGGACCAAATCGTAACCACTCTTTATGAAACATTTTATTTATATCAAGATTATATTTAAGTCCCCCCCACCCATTTGGCCCATGATAATTGATGAGTAAAATGCATGTGACATCATTCAGGTGATAACTTATTTCTGCTCAACACCTCAGACTTTACTGGAGAGTCATGTTTCACCGATACCTTTGATTTCATAAAGGCAGCAAAACTAAACACCGGAAACTTGCACTACCATCACACGAGAGGGGCATCAAGGAGTCAGCACTGTAAAGAGCATAATCCTGCTCATTATTTCCAGACAACATTGCTTCCCACTCAAGATCAAGCTCTAAAACTCAATGAATCCACCAAATGAAATACTGTGGTCTTCAAGAGCAATAAGCTTCAGATGATTTTTTTAATAAAATATAGACAGAAGACTACCAGCAAACATTAGGTAGCAAGTCAATGTGTCTATCTCTATGTTACAAGAAATGAACCACTTCTTGCACTTTACACTGTAAGCTTACCTCATGCATGTACGCACTTTCCAGTTACAACTCCCAAAGATAGGATGCACCTTAACTACATAACGATAATGACTTCACTGTAAGCTTCCCTCATGCATTACACACTTTTCAGTTATGACTCCAAAAGATAGGATGCACCTTAACTACATAACGACAGGATGCACGTTAACTGTAATTATAATGATAATGGTTTCACTGTAAGCTTACCTCATGTATGTACACACTTTCTAGTTATGACTCCCAAAGATAGGATGTACATTAACTATATAATGATAATGATTTTACTGTAAGCTTACCTTATGTATGTACACACTTTCTAGTTATGACTCCCAAAGATTGGATGCACATTAACTACATAATGATAATAATTTCACTGTAAGCTTACCTTATGTATGTACACACTTTCCAGTTATGACTCCCAAAGATTGGATGCACATTAACTACATAATGATAATAATTTCACTGTAAGCTTTAGCTATGTATGTACACACTTTCCAGTTATGACTCCCAAAGATTGAATGCACATTAACTACATAATGATAATAATTTCACTGTAAGCTTACGCTATGTATGTACACACTTTCCAGTTACAACTCCCAAATATTGGATGCACATTAACTACATAATGATAATGATTTCACTCTAAGCTTACCTCATGCATGTACACACTTTTCAGTTACAACTCCCAAAGATAGGATGCACATTAACTACATAATAGTAATGATTTCACTGTAAGCTTACGTTATGTATGTACACACTTTTCAGTTATGACTCCCAGAGATAGGATGCATCTTAACTACATAACGATAGGATGCACGTTAACTATATATTGACAATGATTTCACTGTAAGCTTAACTCAAGCATGTACACACTTTCCAATTATCACTCTTAAAGACAGCATGCACATTAACTACATAATGATAATAATTTCACTGTAAGCTTACCTTATGTATGTACACACTTTCCAGTTATGACTCCCAAAGACAGCATGCACATTAACTACATAATGACAGGATGCACATTAATTGCATAATGATAATGATTTCTACTCTAAGCTTACCCAGGATCATGTGAAATCCTTCTTCCATAATCTTTTTTTTTTTTTTTTTTTAGCAAATTTCATTATCTGATATCACTTTCAAATCACACTTCAAATCAATGCATTATGAAAAAAAACATTGAGCCAAAATAAATAACTCATATTCTATTCGTAATAACAATGAAGAATTATCAATAGCTTTTTGTGTATCTTATTAAATAACAACAACAAAATCTTCCTGTCTGCATGTTAAATTATCTACAGTACCACATTACATTTTATTTGTTTAAATTTTACATTATCATTATATGCTATTACCATGTTCAGGAGCAGCAGTTTGATGTATTGCCTGCATAACACTTTGGATTTCCCGCGCGCTGTCTGCTCCAACTCTCGCACCACTGTACGGATCTCCTGAACACACATGTGTGCAATGACATAACACACACACACGTACATGAACACACTGTACCTGTCACTGCACTGCCGATGCACACATACTTCAATTTACTCTCTCTTAATGATGATACTCTGAACGCAACTTTTGGCCAAAGAGATGTTTAAGAATATCAGGAACACCTTTTGGTTTAAAAGATTCTAATAAAAATCCATCCCATTAAAACAATCTAAATAAGGCACTTTGCAATATTGTAATTTCCTGGCTGTAAAATGCACTGACCAGTATGTAGGCTTCATCCATCAATTTCCTTTTTAAAGCAATAGCAGTCAGAACTGACAAACCAAGAAAGTGGGGCAACACCTTGCAAACAAAGCCAGTGTATTCAGATAACTGACTGTCATGAACTGAAAAACAAACAGGATATGTCCATGCAGAGAAAAGCAGCTAATCAGAGTCTCCTTCCTTGTTGTGAATTTTGTGCAACCTTGCAGTTATTGAATTCACTGCACAGAGATTAGTCTCCCACTACTGCCTGCCAAGTTGAAGCGAACATCACACAGCCTGGAGCTGATTAGCTAGTTGCCATGAAAACCTTAATGAACATTTGACAGAACTTGTAAGGCTAACAGGTGTTAAAAGAGGAAGGGGTCACACAGGGGACCGATATCCTGATTGTTTCTGACTCACAACTTGCCAAGAAAAGGCTATTTAACCTTATGATTGACTTACATAACTGCTGGAGGAAGGGGAAGGAGAAACAAAGGGATGAAATTACACAGAGAGGCAGACATGAAAATGTCCATGCTCATGAATAAGTCAGTGAATTGGTGATAAAGTTCGGAGTGGAGTAAGCTGATGCTTCCATAACACACACACATGAATATCTAACACATGAACAGTTAACAGGAATTATGCATCAAAAGCTTTGCATTTTGACTTTGCCATGTTTGCTTGATCATGCACTGCTGGTAAGTGACTGAAAGCAAAATATTTAAGAATAGTGAACAATGCTCATTTTACATATCATTCATGCCTGAATCATTAATGCCATCAATGGTAATTAACTTTCAAATTCTAGGTGCTATATTTGCCCTGTTGGCTCTAGGTCTGCTTTATCAAACTGCAAACCTCCCCCACCCACATTACAGAGAATGTATATCACACAATATATCCAAATGATATTTTTCTATTCTCTTTTATTCTGTAGATGGTTTCTGGTGCTCATACTCTAAGTCCTGTTTATTGCATAGTAGTTCTTTTCAAGTATATCAACTACCACTTTTATCATGGCTGGGCTTCTGGCAACCAGTACAACTGTTGTTTTATTTTTCCAATGACCAAGTCACATGGAACTGTAGCTACCAGGAAAAAAAATAGTTCTTGCATTGCTCTTGTCCATTTGCATGACCACATATGTATTGGACCACAGTATGCTCAGTTTCTAAGAATTATGTGATAGTATCTGCGGTCTTTGATCACTTTGAGACAATTTCTGGCAAAACTTGTTTTAACAATTCCTACTTTCAACACCCATTCAGCCTTCAAGCATAATTTCCCTCTGCTGAGGATTTTTTTCCCAACTGAGGTTGAAACGGATTTAATAAGAATCCACCAAAAAATGTTCAACAAATGCCAAATAAACACACAAGCTATTTCAACTAATTTGGTAGCAAAATTTTACAGAAAAAAAAGCTCTTTGGAAGTCTAAAGGTGAAGTTAACAGTGGGGTTTTGAACAGAGGTCCCTAAACTCAGATATATCTATCCAATTTCTGTCTGGGGGAAGAACTGACTCATACCAAATTATTCCTACTGATGGAGCAATTGCAACTTCATACCACTTGTTTCCATTGGACCAGTACTACTATTACTAGCATCCTATCTGAAATTGTGTTATCAATACCTCCTTCCTCCTTCCTTCCATAGAACTATAGCAATCACCATTGATTATTCTGTCCTGTATGGGGGATATTAAAAAAAAATGGCAATGGTCTTGATTTCCACCTCTTGTTAGGACAGAGTTCCAGTCTTTGTGCATAGCAGAAAACAAGCCGGTCTACACTGCATCATGCAAAATATCAGCGCTAAGTGACTGGAGTAAAATCATGCTGGCATTGTGTTTTTTGGGATGAGTTTGTGACGTATTTCATGCTCCCCAGTTTCATAATAAAGTGTACAATGCATAACAAATCTTCTTGTTAACTGTAACAGCTGAACAGAGGGCCATTTCAGCTTCTACATCATTGCTGTGATATTTGATGTACTTGCTGATGATACTCTAATCCCACTCAACAAGCTAATAGATGATCTTGTTGCAACTGTTCCATGATCCTGTGACAAAAAAAAGTCTGTTTACTGCACTCTCATTTGCACAGATGACAAGCTCTCAAGACAAGCTCTGGTGGAGGGAATGAATTAGGCATGTGTATTGGGGAGAGGTGCAGTGGAATTCTACTATTTCTAGTCTGCACAAGGCCACTAGTCGAACTTGTGAGACACAAGAAATAGAACAATGGGTCCCTGGGTATTCTCACTCAATGTGGGAGATGAAAGAAAGGAATCTTGGGTATTGTTTTTTTTTTTTTTTTTTTCAGTGAGTGAGGGTCCCCAGTCCATATTCTGTTATGAAAAACAAAATGTAGAGCTCAGCTCTGTCATACAGTCTGAAAATGAAGATCAAAATGTCCAACATGCGACCAAGACAAAAGGGCTATCGTTAAATTTGTGCAGTTGGTGTCACCGAATACCAGCTTTAAAAAAAAAAGAAGAAAGAAATGGTTGCTTCATTTTGTTGTATTTTTGCATCATCTTGAATGAATGATTATTTGACTAGATCTTACACTGGTACCCCACCCCACCCCCTTCTTTCAGGAGACCCTTTCTTCTCTTCCCTCTCGAGTCTTCTTTAGACACATGTTTTAGCCCTAGTTCAATTCACTGGCCAATCACGATTGAAGATTGCCGTCTGAATTTTCACGCCATATCTTTTACGCCGATTTTTGACAAATCAGACAGGCAATTGTTTCTTCTTTTTCCTAAGAAACCCAGTTCACTCAAAAACGAGTGGGTCACCAGCGCGCATGTTAAAAAATAAAATGAAATAAAATAAAGTGCAACTCAGCCTGCTGGCCCCTGGAGTAAAATTGGCAACAACGGGTCGCAAAGGATATTTAAAAAGTTAAAAGCAATGGCCGCGTTCAGGCCTAGGTAACCATATAATATCTGGGGAATTAAAATCTTGAAAAATCAGTCACTATACAGATCTCAAGACATCTGTGTCGTATCAATTTTATTTTTAAACCTCTTTTCAAACCTCTTTCAGCTCATGGTCTTGGTCCAGATACTGTTGAAAGTCGGAAAACACGCCAGCAGTTGACATATTTCAGAAGTGTTGTACTAAAAATTGTGCAGTGTACACGCTTCTTCCACAGGCAGTCGTAACTAAAGACAAGCAGCAGACGGCGATGTATTTGTTGATTGCAGTAGCTTCCCATTGATATCTATTTGCTTAAACATTGTCAAACTCACCACACTTTTTCCCAAACTGTTTACTACCATTTGTACACGGTTCGCCTGGGAATGCATGTGGAACAGATTGCTAAGTAAAGGCGAGAAAGGCTGTTAGTGATAATGTGAGGAGATAGAGAGAGAGAGAGAGAGAGAGAGAGAGGGGGTGGGGGGGGGGGGGGGGGGGGGTGGGGGGCTTCATCGTCTGAAACACTGAGTCTGAGATGTTGAGAGGTTGTCAGGCATGATTATACTGTCTAACTACTGAGATGTGGTGCAGGGGTAGCCTAAAAGCTGGATGTTAGCGATCAATTACAAAATTAATTTTTGCCATAAAACATGTGTTTCAGCATAATTTAGATGAGAAATATCATTTAGACAGTAACACATTTACTGCAGAGAGTAGTTACTGAAGGAAAAAAAAAAAGTGTATGGCGAAGAATGATTAAATAGGTTGCTTCAGACATGCTGTCTTTCAATATGAATATTCATAGAGACAAACGGAGTATACGAAGAAACTCGGATACAATTCATATGACTTACCAGGATGTTTGGATAAAGAAGAAGAAATACTGTACATGTCAAACACACCGCAATATTCACCAAAATGGACATTTTGTTCCTGAGGACGACCTAACGTTTCTTGCTCCATCTGTTTCTAGCCAGCCACCACTCTCCTATCGACTCTTGTGAAGCTCAGAGGGAGGACCAGGAAGGAAAAATGGAGCGAGTAAGGCGGGGGTAGTACTCCTTGGTCATTGTGGCTATGAAAGGAGGGGAAGAAGTGTGGGCGAGGATTGAAGGGAGGAAGATGAGGAAGTGATGGGAGTTATCAACTGAAATCTGTTTGTAGATCAGTGGTGTTATCAAAGTTGGGCGCCGTGACTTACACTACAGTTCGCCATCTTGTTTTACATGTGAACTCAGTGTCAGTATGTATACAAGCACTAATGACTTCTGGAACAGGAAAACTGGCTTTTTCTTAGGATGATAAAATCGTGTTTGAGAAATCAACTGACTGTTGTGATTCCTAGTGGCGAGAGAATTACGCAGCCCACCGGCGACGTGAAAAGAATTACTTTGGATTCTCTCTTGAGGGCACATAAGACCGTATGGCGAAAGCTTGGCTGTGTCTGGAGTGGCACTGTCTTCATCTGTCCGTGGGCAGGGGTGGTTGGGTCTGTGGGGTGTGCTCGACAGCTGGAGGGTGGTGTTTTTCGCCGGTGGGCTCTGCAGTCATGAAATACGGGCTGGTACATTCATGGGGACGCTACTTTAAGGCTGTTATGAGTTGCATCCTGTAATCTGATTTACCTCTGTTCTGGAGCAGTTATGTCCTTGATATCTTAATGGAGTGTCCTGCGCGTGCCTGTACCCATCGTCAACACAGCGCAGGCCTCCAAGGGTGGTACAGGACTGCTCTAAGAGGCAGGTGAGGACAGTGCTTCTCTGGGTCCTCCCAGCACCTTCGGGTGTTTCTTTATCTTCTTTGCCTTAACTAGGCTGACCCTGGAGAAAGGTCAGTGACGGTGAGGAAAGACCCACTGACCACAGGGAAAGTCCTGTTGACAGTGGGAAAGACTACAACTTTGGATTCTCTCTTGAGGGCACATAAGACCGTATGGCGAAAGCTTGACTGTGTCTGGAGTGGCACTGTCTTCATCTGTCCGTGGGCAGGGGTGGTTGGGTCTGTGGGGTGTGCTCGACAGCTGGGGGGTGGTGGTTTTGCAGTCATGAAATACGGGCTGGTACACCCATGGGGAGGCTACTTTAAGGCTGTTATGAGTTGCATCCTGTAATCTGATTTACCTCTGTTCTGGAGCAGGTATGTCCCTTGATATCTTAATGGAGTGTCCTGCGCATGCCTGTACCCATCGTCAACACAGCAGGCCTCCAAGGGTGGTACGGGACTGCTCTAGAGGCAGGAGAGGACAGTGCTTCTCTGGGTCCTCCCCAGCACCTTCGGGTGTTTCTTTTTCTTCTACAGTTCGCCATCTTGTTTTACATGTGAACTCAAGTGTCAGTATGTATACAAGCACTAATGACTTCTGGAACAGGGAAAACTGGCTTTTTCTTAGGATGATAAAATCGTGTTTGAGAAATCATCTGACTGTTGTGATTCCTAGTGGCGAGAGAGAATTACGTACATTTAAAAAATGTTATGAGACACTCACATACACATACCAACACTAACACACACACACACACAACAAAGACAGAGAGAAGCTGATAGACAGACAGGCAGATGGACGGACAGTGGACAGATGGACAGAGAGCAATGAACACACACAACGACGTTAAACCGACGACGACGACGACGACCACACACACACACACATGGAGTGGGGCAGGGAGGTGGGGGGGAGCTGGAGAGGCAGACAGCACTCACCACTCTTATATTTGTGCCCATGAGACTGCATGTGGGGGCAGCGCTTGCTTTATAGGTTACTCCTGTCCCCATCCCCAACCACTCTTTCCATCGTAACCTGACATTGTTTATTCTCTTTGGCAGAAGAATAGAGACCAAGGGAGAAAACAGAGCAAGTGCTAGGGTAGTGCCTGCCATCCTGTGACTTGCCAAGTAACACTTCTTACCTGCCCCCCCCCCCCCCACCTCGTTCTCCTCCTAAAAGTGACATGGCACAACCAAACATGAATAGAGAAAGGCCATTTGAGAAGGGAGGGGAGAGGGCAACTGGTTAGCTTTACTCTACAGGCGTGTGATTAGCTGGTCCGAAGAAGGGTCAGTGTTACCTCGGAATGCCATTAATGTCGAACATTCCATTCATTCTCGGGCAGACTGGTGTACTTGCCCTCTAGTTTGAATAGGCCATATTTGGAGCATATTTACACTCAGATTGTTAACTATAAACTTAAAGCAGATACTGGAGATCACATTATTTATAAGCATTCAACTGTATGAATGTTTACTTCTTACAAATGTTCCGCTCTCGAAACCCTACTAACCATAGATAATGCCTCTCTTCATGAGTGTCCACAAAATGTTCGTGAGGCTGATCAATTTTTGGTGTTGGTGTGCTGCTTGGCTCTCTTAAAAAATGTCAAAACATAAGTGGACTCTTAATTTTTTTTTTTCCAAGCTGCGGAATTGGAGTGCAATAATTCACAAGATGGAAAGACAGAGCACCTGCATGTACTAATGCATACTTTCTGTAAAGAAATTAATCACCTTTGAAACAAATCGGATAACAAGGACTCATATTTTATTAGTAGAAAGAAACTCGTGGAGAGCGTGGCAGCAGAGAATCCTCAGAAGAGAAGCCCCCTTCAAGCGAGTGTTTCGGCCCTTATCTCCTGACACTCTAGGGGGTTTGGGCCACACCTGGTTCATGACTCGGGATGTCCCTCTGCTGCCCCTGCCATTGCTTTCAGGGCTCTGTTTTTTTCCTCCCTGCAACTGAGAGCTTTTTCATGAGGCTGTATGCAGACGTTCCTACAAACCCACTAGCTCCAATTTCTGCAGTGAGGACTTTGACCTGATAGCCTCTCTCCTCAGGCTGTTTGCCAGATCAGCATACTTTTCAGTCTTGTAGATTTGAGCTGCCTCCATTCTGTTCTCATATGGCACCGTGAGACTCGATCGATCATGATCAGCTGCTTGGTTGACTGAGAGTGGACTACTATGTCTGGTCTCATGCCACTCTTGCTGATGATATCTGGGTGACTCTTCCATTCTGGGAGGTCTGCAGTGCACTCCCAGTCATCTGCCCCGTCCAGTCATCTGCCCCGTCAGACTCTGCCTGCACGTTCCGAGTGGCACTGTTGTTCTTGGCCCGTGATTTGCTGCCTCCTGCCGTGAAAAATGTTGCGGGTGCTTTTGGAGTCCTGATATTCCCTTTTGTGGTGTTGGTACTAGCCCAGACTACTTGTACAATCTCTTTGAGCACTCGGTTGTGCTCCATGTGTACCTTCCTTGAGCCAGGGCTACTTTACATGAGCTTAGGACATGCTCCACTGTTTGTTTTTTCATGGCAGAGGGGACATGATGGATCGTCTGTTTTTTTCCCCACTTCACCAGGTTTGCATTTGAGGGCAGAAGGTCATATGCAGATCTGAGAATGAAGATGATCCTGAGAGGGGCCATGTGCCAAATGTCCTCCAAGTGAGACTTCTTTGGAGTGCATTCTCCCACGTTGTCCATTGCCCTTGCTGGCTCTGCTGGACTGCTTTTTGGTCTTTTTTGGTCTTCTTCTTTTCTCATCTCCTGAATCATCATGTCTCTTTTGGCTTTTCCTTTGGCCTTTGACCACCATTCAGTTTTGGTCACCCCCAGTCTTGTCTGTTGGTCTGTGTGTGTCCTGTTATTTCTCTGATCTTGAGACTTTCTTTTGCAGAATCCATCGCCTCTTGAACTTTCCATTTTCTGCCCGTCTTCAGCTGGGGCTTGATTGCTTCTACCACCTTGTCTCTCCTGAGTCCTCCAGCATGCTTTGAAGTCTGATCTTCCCTGCTTTGTATTCCTCCAGGATGGATTTCAGTGGTAGCTTTGCTTGGCGACAGTACAGCGCTATGTCAGTCAGACTGGGTGGGACACCAAGCCATTTCCTTGTGAACTTGTTGATTTTGGATTCCATTGCCTCCACTATGCTGGTGCAGATGTCGTATATCATCAGAGGCCATAGGAGCAATGGTATCAGCATGAACTGCAGACACCAGACCTTGTAATTGCCAGGGAGCCCACACTGGTCAATGGTCTCCAAGCCTTCTTACGACATCTGTTTGGTTTCTTTTGCTTTTTGTGTGTCTTTCATCGTATCATCATACCATCTTCCAAGGCTCTTGACTGGCTCTTCTGTAACTGTTGGAATGGCCTGGTTGGCAACAATGAAGACCACAGATTCGGCGGCCACTTTTCCTTTCCTCAGTGAGAGACCGTGATTTCTTTGGCTTGAACTTCATTCTGGATGAGGCAACTATGTCATCCATCCTCTCCAGCACATGACGTGTCTCGTCTTCTCTGGATGAAATCACTGTAGTGTCATCCATGAAGGCCTTGAGAGGGGGCATCTTGTATCCATCGCCAAGGTCTGTTTGTCTTGCGTTGCTTGTTGCTGCTTTCAAGATGACTTCCACTGCCAACACAAACAGTACTGGGGAAATTGCACAGCCCATTGCAATGCCCACTTCCAAGTTGATCCAATCTGTTGTGTACTCCTTGTAGAGAATGGCATTGAGAAGCCATTGAAGTACTTCTTGAGCATGTTGCGGATGTTCTTTGCACATGGTACATCTCAAGAGCCAACTGTATCATCTCTCATGGGGTACAGATCCATATGCGTTTGTCAGATCAAGCCACACTACGTCCAGGTCTCTCTTTTCTGTTTTTGCTCTTTGGATTGCGTCCCAGATCATTGTGGCGTGTTCTACACAGCCAGCCACGCCTGGGATGCCACCTTTCTGGACTGACACATCCAAGTACTTGTTTTCCATGAGGTACTTGGTCAGCCTTGCTGCCATGACAGAGAAGAAGATTTTTTCCCTTCGACGTTCAGTAGTGATATTGGCTGAACTGGCTGATGTCACTCGAGTTTTGCTCTTTGGGGATGTACACACCATCTGCCGTCATCCACTGGCCGCTGATCTGGTTTCTCCAAGCTGATCGCAGCAGCCTGTGGAGCACTCCAGCACCTTGGGACATTTCTTGTACAGCTGGTAAGGTATTCCATTTGGCCCTGGTGATGATTTGGCTCTGGCTTTGTCAACCACCTTCTTGATTTCCGCCAACGTTGGAGGCTTGTCATTGAACTGTTCCTCAGGGTTGGTTGGCCACACCAGACCTTGAATGTCGAGTGGTGCTTTGCTCTGTGTGAGTCAGAGTATGTTTTCCTCAGATGCTGCTCAAGAACTCTCTTTGTCCACACTTAGGGTCCCAGATTTTGGCTGTTCAAACAGAGTTCTGGCAAACTGGAAGGGGTCTCTGAAGAAGCGCTCTTGTGTCTTCTTCTTTTTGCTCTTCCTCTTCCTCGCAGATTCCGCTTTGCTGAGGGGCGCTGTGTTTTGCTTTCAGGTCTTCCCAGAGTTTTTCCAAGCCTTGTTTTTCAGCTGGCAGTGCGGTCTTCATTTGCTTCTTGAGGTTTTTCTTTTGGACCCTGATCTTGTCCATCTCTTCTTGGCGTCTGGATTTCTTTGGAGGTGTTTTCTCTTTGGGTAGTTTTGCTCCATATGCGTCTCTACATGTGGCATACACAATGTCCCCATATGTGGCTAGTTTGTGTTCCAGGGTGTTTTTCCCTATCAGTGCATGAAGTCTTTGGATGATTTTTGCATCCAGTTTCTCCCAATCTTCAGTCTCTCGTTTGCTCGTGGCAGGTTGAGTTTCAGGCGCCTGGCATCAAGGGCCTGTGCAAATTCCTCATCCGAACCAACAGCGTGGATGTCCTTGGCACTGTGGTTTAAATCCTGGCCTTGGTCTTCCGACGTCTTATCTGCTGATGCAGTGCGCTGCTGCTCATTCAGATGAGTCTTCACACATCCCATCTTTGTACTGTGGATCTTCATGCCACGGGTGGTAGCGAAACGCTTTCCACAGACACATGGATATTCCATTTTTGTCCATGTTCATAGTCCGTTTGGGATTTGCAGTCGTGATTGGTTGAGCACCGATGGATTCATCATTCTCTCCCCCCCTTTGGTGAATCCTGGGAGCATCTTTTCTTTTTGTTTTTAGTAGCCACATGTTGAAGGCAAAGTGGGGAGCCAGCCCACAGAGCCCTTGGTTCTGGTCTTTCCCAGTGTCCTCCGGTCTTTCCCGGATGTCCTCCAGCCTATTCCCGAAAGTCAATGGTTTACCCATGCATCAGTAGAAAGAAACTCGTGGAGAGCGTGGCAGCAGCACAGTCCTCAGAAGAGAAGCCCCCATCATCAAGCAAGTGTTTCGGCCCTTATCTCCTGACACTCTAGGGGGGTTGGGCCACACCTGGTTCATGACTCCGGATGTCCCCTCTGCTGCTGCCCTTTTTTTTTTCCCATCTTGGGACGAGCCATGGCTGGGATTCGAACCCATGACCCTCTGGACATGCTCATTACCAGTTATTACCAATTGTTTTAAACATGCTTTATCAGCCAGGAGACTGTGATATTCACTCCTAGTGCATGCCACACTCCTCACCCTGCCTTCAAAAGGACAACAGGAACAATTACATAATGCAATGTGTATGCAGTGAAGCAGAGCGTAGCCTTACGAAAATAGGTATGCATGCATGCATGTCTGCGCATGTGTTTAATATGTGTGCAAACACCTAAGATTACTTTGTCCGGAAGGGACGAGCAGGTAGTGCAGGGATCTGTGACGGGTGCATAGAGACCCATTTCTCAGCAGAAAGGTCTACAATGGCCAAAAAGTTGTTGACAGATGGCAGACAAAGGTTGCTGACAGGAGAGGGGAGAGCTCAGCAGAAGTTATTCACCATCAGAGAATCAGATTCATTGAAACAACTTTAACAATCATGGAGGGTGGGGCATGTGTGTGTGTTTTATTTCTTTATGGTGATTGTTTATCTCCTCACCTCCTCCCCCCCCCCTCCTTCCCTCCATGATCCAGAACAAGCTTTTATTTTTCAGAATTGGCCTGTGAAGGAAGCCCATCAGATCACTTATACAATTGTATAAGTGTATAAGTGTTTGCTCCCTAGTGTGCGCGCATGCTCATTTGTGTGCATAACAAGTGCTTGCAAGTCTGTATATGTATGTGTGCAAGAGTGCATTTGTGTTGTCAGTGCATTCCGAGGGCACAATGTTATGCTTTCAACTTATTTAGTCTTTTCATTACATAGATTTCTTAAATGAGATAACATAAGCACAAGCATACAAAATACATACAGTTTTATCCTTCCTGTTACAGGAATCCCCTCTTTTTCTCTGCTTGTATGCTTGAATCACACACTCACACACACACAACACACACACACACACACACACACACACACACACACACACACAGTCACACATTCTTGTATTGCACATTTCATGAAGAGTTAAACCTTATGAACTGTGAAATTGTGTAATTATTGACTTATTATCATTGCTGTACAGTGGAAAGAGGTCAAAGTCTACAGATCACCTTCTTTCTGTCAAAATAATCCTACACTCTTGTAGTGCAATCTCCAGGGTGCAAAGTGTGTACAGGCACTTGCTAGCATTTTGAACTTAGTCAAGACCTAAGCCTTGTCAAGATTCTTATACATGTAAGGGAAAGAATTCTTGACTAGGACAGATATATATAAAACTCTCTCACACACACACACACACACACACATACGCAGATGCACAAACACACACACAAACACAGATTTACTATACCAATCATGAACACATCTTGCAACAAATTAACGATGAACGCCAAACCATGTTGAGAAAGATATTTATCACATGGAAATTACCAAATAATGAAAATCATCTGGAGCACAAGAGACCAATTCAAACAATCATATCATATACACACAGTTAAACACAAAAATTAATGTAAACACATCTTCCCCAAAACAATAAACAAATGATAACATGTTGCGAAATCTTTCACGTCAATCACCTCCAGTAACCAGCTTCAGCTTCGAGACACAAACAACCATTACAAAATCTCCGTTCGTCCCTTCAAATAAACTGGGAAGAAGAAAAAGAGCACAAAAAAGAATGGGGGAGTGGTGGGAGAGCTGGAGGGAATAAGAGAAAGAAAGAATAAAAAGATACTGCTTAACAGAAAAAGATAACATTAAATCAAGATACTGCTTAACAGAAAATAACATTAAATCAAAGGCCTGTGAAAGGGAGAAAACCAGAGGGAAAAGGAATGAAGAAAGGTTTAAAAAAAAATCAAGTAAAAAAAAAAAAACAAAGGGAGGGAAGGAAGTGGGGAAGGAAGGCAGGCGAGTGGGAGTGAGAGGTGGGTGAAATGAGATCTGAAAGCAAAACAAAACAAATTATAAACAACCTCTGAAACAGGTCTGACCAAACTGAAAGCAAGCAAATCAAACAGGTGAAATGAAAAGTGCAACATACTCAAGCAATGACTAGTTGATCAGTTTACAGGGCCGTACAATACAGGAAAAAATGTCTCGAACAAATGAACAGTTTAACACCTGCACCCGCTGAACCAGACCATCAAAAAAACAACAACAAAAAATTGAAAAGTTTTATGGCAACCAGAACATTATCAATGCAGCTGAAATTAATCACCATAATCTTATTTTCGTAGCCCAGCAGGCCATAGGGGGCTTTTCCAGGGCTGTCACCATGTAAGGGAAAGAACTGTCCCACTTAATACAAGAACAATAAATATCTATTTACACTTAAGATATGTTTAATTCAAAACATCATAACCAATCTACTGGAGTCGGCCAGGTGTTAAACAGACTATGTAGGGTGTGCAAGGCATCCTCGTTAAGTTAATACCCCCAATTTAATAAACAAAAAGCTATAGAAAAAAAAAAAAAAAAATCAAAAAAAAAAATAAAAGGTAATGATGGTGCCCTAAAAAATATATACTGAAAAGGCAACATGGGCAAAAACGCTGCAGACTGAAAGCTAGTGTCCAATCTGGAATATAGTCTCACTACCTAGTTGCCAATAGACCCCCCCCTCCCCCTCCCCCCAAATATATAAATTCTACTATGATAAAAACTGCAACTGCTTTCTAGATCAACTTGTGTTAAAATCTCTGAACCTGCACATTTCTTTGGCACTTCAAGAACATTTGGGATATCTTCATGCTAGATTCAACTTCAACATTGTCAGAAAGAAACATGATCTGGTCCAAAGAGCTATGAACCTGAAGTTATGGGACCTCTAAACTCCAGGTTTCCAAACAACTATACACTTCTGCCATTATGCTGTGAAAGGTCAACAACTGTGGGAATTCTGCATGCATGGAATGTGGTCCATCAAAACCAAACAGGCCATTATTTCATAGACAGATTATCAGCCAATCTGTATTAGAGCTTTCAGAAATGAGAAAAATAGCACCAAAAAAAAAAAAAAAAAAAAAAAAAAAAATCAAGTTCATGCCAAAACCCATCCTAGGTAATATGGCAGCCAAAACAATAATCTTTGAATATAGGGAGAGGATTGGGGAAGGGATGGGATTGATGGCAGGTGGTGGGGTGGGATAAAATAAGATAATGTTGCTTATAGCCCAGCCGACCGCAAAGGGCCACATCAGGGCTGTCACCATGTTAAAATCGACTCACAAGTCATTCATTCACACAGTTGGTGGAGTGAGAGGGAGGGGTAGGGGGAGGAGAGAACCCATAGATGCTATACTACACTGATACCACCAGAATACCCACACAGTAAAATGGGCAGTGACAATAAAAAAAAAAGCATTTTTCATGCCAGGTCTTCCTGGCTACAAACTGGCACATTCACTTGCAGATTTTGGTGCTCTAACCAACCAACGTCACTAGGTTCCAGGACTGGCTGCAGAATTTAGCTGCTGAAAAACTATACATTACATGGATGTGTGTTCCCATCCACTACTTTGGACGCTGATGTGGATGGAGGAACCTGAGCAGAAGTGACAGACAAGATGAGGACAAAATAACAGGGTGGAAGAGAAGAGAGAGAGTAAATTTTACTCACGTATAAACAAGTAAAGATCTGCCTGTGTATTCGATCACTGATTAAGTCATACATTTTATTGCTTTAACCGATTTGTGATCTCTGTATGCATATTTGCACATACACATGAACAATGTTCAAAAGCTTTGTCTGAAAATATTTTCAGTGGTAACTGCTCATTAATTTCTTGGTTTTAACCCACACAGAATGGTTTCTTTTCGTGTCACATTTTCTTCAGGCAATCAACTGCCTACCCAAAACTCTTATGCAATCAATCTCTTTAATAACAGATTATTTCTCCCTATAACATTTTTAAATGGTAGTATATCTGATGTGCACTTGCATGCAAATACTCTCCAAAGCCTGGAAACTGCAGTCATTTATGATAATACAGACTGCTGTGGATGCTCCCCCATATTACCACTTCCTTCGTAATTTGTCTGACCTGCTACAAAACAATATATCCATCATGCTTTGGATTCTGTGTATGGTGAATTTACTGGCATCCAACAGCACCAGCTGAGAAAAGGTTTCTACCACAATACATAGAAATGTCAAAATGCAAGACAAATACTGGTGGCAGAGTGCTGTCCCATGCCTTGCATGGGTCTGTAGCATGAATTAATGGGGTCGCTGTTTGCTTGTTTCAAAGTTTGTATTGGTATTGTTTGCATTGTATTAATGATTTGAAGCTAAGGCAGCTGATCTCTGTGTGTGTGTGTGTGTGTGTGTGTGTGTGTGTGTGTGTGTGTGTGCGCGCGCGTGTGTGCATGTACTTGTATAATACATACATGCATGTGTGCATTTCTGTGTAGGTGACTATGCACCATATGTTTTTGACTAAAATCATGTCATATGTCAATTTCTGCAAGTATTGCATCCACTGAATCGGGACAAATCAAATTCTGCTCAAATTAAATGAACATATATTACCATATCTGGTTTGACAAAAAAAAAATAATAATACTGTTAAGTTGCAAAAAGGCGCATAACAATACATATGGCATTGCAAAGCATATCACTGCTACTACATATATTTTTACAATGACTAGCCAATCTGTCATGAAGTGTCAGAGTATAATTTGTTAAACTGTTATATGAATATGGTTAGTGCAAAAAGCAAAGTAAGACTGTATATATTCACCAGTATCAATCTTCATCAGCAAGACTCACCAGGCCATCACCTGCAGCAACAAACTGAACACGCCCCTATAGTAGCAAGTATGCCACATTCATCACAATTGAATACGCTCTGTGTGACAAGAGTCAGCACAATGTGCACGTCCATCAGTTACAGTTGCTGCAGTGTCCAAGAAGCAGACATCTGCATCTTTTTTCCCAGACTACACAGAACTCGCCTTTTTTCATACAATAACAGCAAGATCTACAGGACCTGGTCAAACCCAGAAAATAGTTTACAGAGAGAATGATGAGATGAGATAAAGCTGAAATAAAATTGAGCAACAAATAAATATCAATTGTTTTAAGATGGTACAATTTAAATACCTAGGGATTTCATGGACATTTCCAACCAGAATGATGACTTTGGGGTAGAACTCCAAACATCCTCCGTAAGTGCAACAACAACGAAGAGTTATGTTCACAATCCCAGTTAAATGACATGAATCCAATTTTAACATGGTCAGAATGAACATTTTATCTTGAATATGCTTTAAACAACATCTGAATAACCATTCATGCATCACTAAGAGGTTTAAAGTACAAAAACATCAAGCTATATAGTCACACATTCCAGTTAGGAAGAGAACTCAACATAATCAACACTTCCAACACACAAGAACTGAGTGCCATCCAAGTTCTGCATGTTGGACAAAAGCATGGCAAGAGGTTGATATGAAAAAATCACAGATGCTTCCTAACTCCCCAAAGTTAAGCAGAATGGAAGATAGAAATTACTTGATATTGTGTACATCCATAGTTCAAGTCTTGTAGTGAAAACTAGTGTGAAATAAAGAATAAATTCTTTGAGACCAGAACAAAACCAGCACTGACATGCTCAACTGAATCATATGGAAAAACTAATATATGAATGGTAGATACACTGATAGTATTGTCAACATATTCTCTTAGCAGATAGCAAAACAAAAAGTATGCAAAAGCAGTACTCCAATCACATTCAAATCGACAGTCTTTTGTCCCTATCACCATTAATGTTTAGGAGAGGCTCAATAAGCAAAGACTAGATATTTTCTTGGACTAGTTAGTACACTTTATTGAAGACACAACCTCTACTACTTTGTGAGAAAAATATTAGCTGAATGGTCTGTAAACTAAAGGAACAAACAGTTACTGCAGACATATGTGTCCAACAAAGTTCTAAACACATTTCCAAGATCTTTTCATGAAACAGATACTAAATAACTTGGCTGATTTTTAACATGAAAAGCCCGTTTTCAAATATTCTGTAAAATGTGTGATAGTAAAATGCTGGGGCTAACAAAGTAAAATGCTAGGCTAGCAATATAACACAGGACTTCTAAAGTTCTTTCAGTCAAGAGATTTTTTTTCCACTCGTACCCCCTCTGGAAAACTTCACATAAAACGGCACAAACGTGAAACATGTCACCAACAAACCCACATCGCATGACCCATGACACTGCAGATAATCAAGGTCATTTTTTGGATGACGATGTTGGCACGATTTCCCCACTTCCCAATTTCGTACAGACAAAAAAAGAATAACACAGTGACAACATCATGTTCCAGACATCTAGAACTACCTACCAATTTTTAAAAACGCCTGAGGCCCTGACAAGGGGATTCAGATATCAAGGACAAGTAAAGAGTCCTTGAGGACTGTATGAACTCAGTCAAGATGTTCTGCTTACTCTGTCTTGCTGATCTGATTGTGCACTGCATACCATTCTTTATCAGTTCCGGGTGGTTAACACTACAACATAACTAAACATGAGAAGAAGAAACACACAAAGTTGTTGCCAGAGAGCCTGAGGTCTCGGAGAAAAAGGAAAAGCTTCAAGTCTGAAAAACGAACATCATTTTCAAAACAACAACTCCACAAGAAAAGGAGATCAAAGCAGAAGCTTACCATGAGTAAGAGAATGCTTGTATTTTAATGTTTGTACCTGGTTAAGTTACATGTCTTGTCTCCTATTTGATTTACGCACACAATGATGGGCCAGGGCTGAGAAAATAAATGATCACTCTTTAGAAATATGAAAGAACGATTAATTCCAGACAAAGCAGTATGAGAGAACAATTCATTCAGTTGATTACCACAAAAAAAAAAACACAAAATAAATGTTCGATAATCAAAAATTTTCTATATGCTGAAAACAATTCATTCAACAGTTGATTATTCCAGAAAAAAACACAAAAACAAAACCAAATATAGACATTTCATCTTAATTCTCTGAGCAAATCATATTTTCTATACATGCTGTAAAATACCTGAAGGTACTGCAATGTAGTACTGCAATGTAACTGAACATTTTTTGCTGTCATTTGGTCTTACATGAAACAGTGTTTTTGTGGTCAATAAGCTTGAAAGTGCAGCATCTCCCAGGCATGTTTATACATTATATGTTTTTCATTGAAAGTGACCATTTCAAAGCATTTTAACATATTTTTGTCCATTTTACCAGCATGCTCTAGATAAGTTGCAACTCTTTTTCACAGACCAGCTCTGCTGGATGACATTTTGTTTCTGCTTATAACAGTACGTTAGGTAGTAATTACATGCTGAAAATAAATGTGTGAATAAAGCTCCATGCTTACCATTTTGAATAACCTCTAAAGCATGCTGATTTATATGAAGGGAAAAAAGAATTGGGCTACAAACATCGCCCTGTTTTACACCATATGTACGTTTGACATAGTCTATTAATTTAGGACCACATCTAACCCCCTGATTTTGACATTATTATACATGCTTCGGATACAATGATACAGTTTGCTTTTTATTCCATTCTTTACAGGAATACACCATAAAATTTTTCGATTTAATGAATCAACACTTTTTCAAAATCTACGAAGGCCACATACAATTTCCGATAAAAATGAGAACTGTTTTTGTACTAATGCTAACAATGTAAACATGTGGTCAGTGGCTGAGTAATTCATTTCAAAACCAGCTTGGTGCTCCCTGGTGATGTTATTTTCTTCAACACATTCCGTAAACGATGATTTATGACTGTACTGTAAATTTTACTACTGATATCACATAAAGTAATGCCCCTACAGCTGTTCAGATTATTGATATCACCCTTCTTGTATAATGGTAGCACAATTTCTTCAGTCCAGCTTTCCAGAAAAAAACACCTTTTTGAAACAAGGCATTAAAAAAATACAACGGAAAAATGTAAGACATAGTCACTTGCACTTTTAAATAATTCTCCAATTATACCATCTGGGCCAGCAGCTTTTTTGGATTCAAACTATTTCAGTGCTAATGTAATTTCTTCTATTGAAATTGGTCTGTTGAAATAGTCATTGGAATCCTCGACCAGACCCACATCCTCTTCGCGAACTCCTTTGTCCAGCAGTCCTTTAAGATGATGAAACCATTCATCAACAGAAATACTGTTACTAATGTGCTTCCTCTTCAGTGACAGTTTATGTACATTATCCTAGAACTGCTTCTGGTTCTCATTTGAAGACCAAAGTTATCTACCAAAGCCTTGTAGAATTCCTTTTCTTTATGTTTTAACAAGTGTTTTTATTCCCTTCATGTTGTGCAAAACGCATTTTGATAAACAGCATTACCGGTATTCTTGGCTAGTGTGTATAACCTTCGCAATTTACTTTTTGCCATTCTGCATTCTATGTCATACCAGCTGTCTCCGTTCTGATCAGATCCTATTTTGATTTCTTTCCTCATTAATTCGGCACTTTGTTTAATGCAGTTGTTAAAGGTAGTAATGTTAAAGGTAATATAATCTGCTAAGCTAATTCAACATTTTACTAGCATCACTAGTATCTGGCTAAAATTTTCATTTCTACACATCTTATTTAAAAATTGTAAGATACAAATGTATCTGTGCATGTGTGGTGACTTTATCTTATTTTGTTTGAAGGATGTAGGCAGAGTTCAATGGGCATGTGGTCTGACTCATAACTTTCATTAATACTAAGTTCAAATGAAGAATAGTATACAGAAAACTTATCACTAGACACAATAAAATAATCACTGACCCTGCTTCCAGAATCTGAGATGAATGTGTAGCAACCCTGAAGGTCGCCATTACATGTACCATTCATAATAAATAAGTCCAAAGTAGTACACAAATCTAGCAAGCATTTTCCTTAAGTGTTTACACCTTTATCCTGAGAGTTCCTTTTTACATTCAAAGGCTTACTTTTACATAATGAACTGACAATACTTTCACCTGACAAGTCAGCAGAGTTTTACATCGGCAGTTCTGCTATTCAAGTCTCTAGACAATATAATACATACATCATCAAAATCCGACAGACAATTTATCAAGCATCCTCAAGTAAATTAATGCCATTGTCAAGATCAGAATAATAATAAAATGGCAAACCCTTCCGATGGTACATAAACGCAAACATACAAAATATCTTTGGTAGTGTCCAACATATCTTTGTTAATAAGGAAAACCATGAAGTTTGAGTAAGGAACATCAATATGTCATATATACGAGACATAAGCATTTTTAAAGAGACACACAATGCTGCCAGATGAATGAGCGTTTCATAAAGTTAAATGTAGATTTACAGAAAATCGAATATTCTGCAAATAAACCAGAACGAAATGTGTCCAAAAACGTTTCAACAAAACAAATGAAACTGAAAGAACGGATGTATGCAATGAAAACTTTGTTCCTTAACTTCAGAATCAAACTGTTTTATGAGTGAGCAGATACAACAAATAAGTCCCTATAGCCTAGGAGGGATTCAGTCACATAAATCATTCCAGCTCAGAAGGGTTTCCATCACTGAAGTTCATCTGGGTCAGAAAGGTGTTCAGTCACATAAATTGCTTCAACCTAACAAGCATTCCACCACATAAATCTGTCCACAGTACAAGATATTTAGTCATACAAGACACCACTGAAATGGTTTAATAACATGAAGAGCAAGATGGAGTTTAGCTCAAAATTCCTGCTGAGCCACATGGAGTTCAGCTATGTAAATCACTCTGAGCAAGGTGGGCTTTAGTCACAAAAATCCCTCTGAGCAAGCTATTATTTAACTGCTTAAATCCCACAGGCAAGGAGTGATTTTAGTCACAAAAATCCCTCTGAACAAAGTGGGTACTACCACATAAATCCCTTGGGCTAGTGAAATTCAGTCACGTAAATCCCTCCATGCCAGGTGGAATTTATCCCTTCTCATCCTGACAGGACTTACTCTCGAGCCAATCCGATGACGAAGAGAATGTAGTGGAAGATGTGGACGATGTCCACGTAGTGGTTGAGTGCCCCAAAGATGTACTCCTCAGGGGACAGAGAGTACCTGTGCTTCCCTCCCATCATCAACTGTGTGTCAAACACCAGGAACTGGAAAAGAAAGAAAAACAAAAAAAAAAACTGTGTCAACACACCAGATACTGGGAAAAGAAAGAAGAAAACAAAATAGTTGTCAAACATCAGACCTGGGAAAAGAAAGAAGAAAAAAAAAATCATTTCCCAGAAAGAGGAACAAAAAAATTAACCGAACAAACTTCAATAAGAAACAAGAAAGAAAATAATTTCCCAGCAAGAAGAAAAAAAAAAAAATAAGTGAACAGACTTCAATCTAGTTCATTAACTCTTTCATTCCTACTTTTCTATGAACCATTACTACCCCTTATTCCTTGATTCTTATAATACAAGTATTCCCTTCAAAGCAACAACTGCCACCCATGCAGTAGCAACCCGGCCAGAATAGAGCGGCGACCACTTTCACACATGGTAGGGGCCGTCTGGCAGCCATTCCATTCATAAACACTGCCCCGCAAGCAACCAGGGAGAAATGATGTACACCAATGACGAGGCAAGGCGCAAAGTTCAAAGCGCTTGCCGCGAAAACCGATTTTCCGAGCTGCAGAAGGAAAGGAGGGATTTCATTCATGCCTGCTTTTCCGGGGCTGCAGGAAGGGAAAGGAGGGATTTCATGCTGCCCGGTTTTCCAGCTGCAGGAAGGAAGGGTACATTTTTTGTGCAAACTGGAAAACCGGGTCGTAGGGATCAAAGAGTTAATTTCATTACTATGACCAACTGGCCACACATGACCTTTTCAGGGTTGTTACCACACAAAAATGTCTTGTCATGCCAACAGCAACAACAACATCCAAAGAAACGATCAATCACAAGAATGTGAATCTGAAATGTGATACCTAATCTACTGGCATCCTTAATAAAACAAAGCTGTACTAAGAGCCCTATGCATTCTCTTGAACGGACATCCCTATCAAAAACAAAACAAAACAAAACAAGATTTAAAATGGCGAAATATGTATAAAGGCCACCCCCCCTCCCCCCAATGAAAAAAAAAAAGCCAAATGGGTAAATAGACACTGCAGAATTGACAGCTGGTATTGATTCTGGACAGAGTTTGTAGTCCTTTTCTCTAGTTGCTAGATTATAACATCCCCCTGCCCCTGCAAAGGACATGTTATCCTTATCCATTGTAAACCCCCTTCCTCCCTTTCCTAATGCCCATCTCCACCCTGCAAACAGTAGGATGGTTTAATGCCAGAACTTTTTACAAGTTCTACAACAGGACTGTTAGTCAGGGTACAGAGGATAAGCCTCAGCAAGTTCAAAGTTCAATCATGAAATATGCAGTAAAGCAATATTGTCTATACTATATGTACGTTTTACTGCCTCTGCTTCTCTCTCATACACAAACAGTACATTGCCAAGTAGACCTGATCTGAATACAAGAAAACAGTTCAAAGACATGACAAGAAAATGAAACCAAAGGACATTGTCAAGAATGTTACGCTTTATCGTTGTTGTTTTTTTCTGTGTACCTTTTTTCCTGTAAGCATGCTAAGCAAACAGGTGTTGCGAGTAGCACTGGCATGGAGTTATTAGCCTTGTTTGACTTACAGGAGCAAGAGCTACTGTTCTTGTTTTTGTACTCTCAGTTCTTATAGAACAGGGAGTACTTTACAATGGGAATGAAGAAATGCTGTCGTCTGTCTGTCCATGGTCAAAATGTGTTCCACTCGCTCCAGACAAAACACTTTTACACTGATCTTTCTGAAAATTTGTTGATATGTTCATTATGGGCCACGGATGATGCCCAATGTTTTATTTTACCAGAATAGCCATTACTAAAGGCTATAATGGCCCCAAACAGTTTTTCTTCTTGATAGAATATCCTAGAAAGTACCTGGCCAATTTCTTATCTCAGTGACGAAATACATTACGACGCAAGTTTGATTGTGACGTTTTTTTTTTACATGTGTATTCAAGATAAACTGGGAGTATGTTTATATGCTTTGCATCCTGTTGATTTACTGTTTATTTTCACCCTAAAGATTTTACTTTCCTTCCGTAAAAATTTGGTCTCAAATGGGGTAGTGAGGTGATGGAAAGGAACGAGAGCTGGAATGGCTGTGGGAGTGTCTCTACCGAGGGGAGAGCAGATGGAACTTGGAAGGGGGGGGGGGGGGGGGGTCATTCACTCTTTCCTGAGGGACATAAAATTCTCTCCCTTGCTGATGCGCACTTTTTAATTTTCTTTTACGCCTCTCAGTACACATGCAAACAGTAAAACATGAACTGTCCACCAGTGTATGGTTACAAACTTTTCAGCTGAATTCAATATGCTGTTGTGACATTAGAAACACAAAACAATTTCAACCGGCTGACATCAACTTGTTTGATAATCCTAGGCTCGCTGCATAAATAATTCCATCTCTGTAAAGACAACTTTTACTGTTAGTTAGGGCCTAAAATATGACTAGATCCATATAAACAGTAAAATGTTACACATGCTTTACAGACTGCTGGCACAGAACATGTTAGCATGGCGGGTGAGAACAATATCCTTGCTGTCACATCAGGGAGGCGCATCATGAAAAAGTCAACTTGTAGCTGTATCTATACACAAAAAAACAAACAAAAACCAGCTGCCGTGGCAAAGTGATTAGCGTCGCGGACTCCCGGGCTGGGAGGTTGTGGGTTCGAATCCCATCAGAGTCATGTGGGTTTTTCTGCCCCGACCGGCTCCTACCCAGAGTTGAGTTTGCTGCGGACTCAGTTGGGAAGACTGGGACCACACAGTCGAGTTTCATCCACTTAATGGATGCGTTTCTGAGAGTGTTGCTCAAATTCCTGACCAACACTGCAGGTGCCTGTATCTCTCGGGCCTGGTTGATGCCCGGGATATATTATGAAAGGAAGCGTAGAGTACAGCCCTGTCATGTAGTCTCGGACCAAAATGGAAATCCGTAGCATCATCTTAATCATCCTCATTCTCATCGATCAGCATTAAAAAAAAAAAAATGTCTCAAATTCTGTGGCCCTTCATGCCCTGCTCTCATGGTGACCTCAATTTCGATGTCCTCTCCACGTCTGTGGCCTTGGTTTGGTTCCGTCAAGGTCACCGGTATCGGTGAGTCCATGGGGGCTGTCGTTGGACAGACGTGGTGGCGCCCTCTGGTGGGAGAGCTCACTCACGCCGGCTCCGCGACTAAGCAATTATTATCGTCAGTAGGGGGCTTAGTAGGTGGCGTCCTGCGTATGTTAGAACAGAAAAGGCGCCACTGAACACCACCTAAGTGACTCGGCAGCAGTGCAGTGTCTCCTCTGGTGGGTTGCCTCTTGACCACTTGACATTGACTGCTCTCTGTGGATTGCCAGTGCCTGGGCTGCAGCGGGGCCGACTGGGCTGTGGCTGTGGACGGGTGTCGGAATGAGCGGTATGGGGTTCACTGCCTCTGGAGTGGCGCAGAGGTTGGGACAGCAAAAAAAAAAAAAAAAAAAAAAAAAGTCTTCCACAAAGAAAAGAAAACCTGGACACGTCAGTAAAACTGGAAGATTTTTAGCTTGGAGACAACTCTTTAATGCAGGAGTTTTCCTGTGCTGCCCATGACATGACAGATTAACAACAACTTACTGCTCACCGTCTTCAAACAAGTGTAACAAAACCCCAATTCTGCTGGGATGATTGTTTATACTTACCCCTGCGAAGGCAAGAGCTCCAAAGGATGCATACCCTAGGCGCAGGTACTGGACAAACACGCACACAACAGACATGCTAAGTGAAGAAGTCATAATTAAAGTGTTTTTCACTCACTTGTGAAAAAGTCATCATTAAAGCATGTCACTCACATTCTGTTTAATTGCACACACAGAAATAAATAAATGGATTATGAAGTGCATACAAACAGCCGGACAAATATAAACCCACTCAAGTTTGTACCCTCAGTATCACAACCTGCCGACATGGTTTTTAACACCACCAGATTTCTGGGACAAAGTGAAATCCTTACCCTGTCTACCATCCAGTCCTCTTCAGCTCTGTGTTCACTTTTCCAATAATCTTCAGATAAAATGACCAACATTAATTAAAAATCTCGATACTATCTCTCTCCCTCAGAAGTCAGTTTCTGATACACTAATTACAATCTTCCATCTTCAGAGATAAATTTCTGATACATTTATTAAAATCTGGATTCTCTCTCTGTCCCTCAGAGATCTATTTCTGATTCATTTCATTCTGGAGCACCACTCTGATCTCAGTCGCTGAATCTGTCACAGGACAATGGAACAAGATTTAACATGCATGAAAGTTTGTTGAAAAAAAATGTACAGTATAAAGCTGCATACAAAGGACTTGTACAGTGTTACAGCCTGCAGTGTTGTTTACTTCAAACAGGATAGCATCTTTGACCTGGCTGTCTCAAAGAGTACTCACACTGCTTTGGAAGATAAGGCACAGGAATCCAAAGCAGATCAGTACGATGATGGCGACAAAGGGCATGCTGCCAAACATGGTGATATCCCACTGAAACCAAGTAATGCCCTCATGTTCTGACATTTCATACAGATGATTCGTGCAGGCATCAATCTTGAATTTCCAGATACTTGTTTGTCCACAGTTTCATAATCAATAACAAGAGTTCATGTTTAGTCTACAATTTTTTTTTGTTTGTTTTTATCATTATGGGTGGCCCAACACCCGATAAACCACAAGACTGTTGTCCCAGCCCACAATATTGTTTTCTCATCTAAAAATGGTTAACTCAGTTTCTGTGATTCAAATCTACAGCAATTGTGAAAGCACCAGCTTAAACATGCTGAGATGTACATGCCCCTTCTCTCCAAATGTATGTTTGCACACACACACACACACACACACACACACACACACACACACACACACACACACACAAACACACACACACACACACACACACACTATTTTGTTCCTTGCTGCCTCCTCTGTAATCTAGTAATGTTTTGCTTCCTAACAATTTCAACATCAATACAGTTATTGGCCCTTGAAGGCAGCTCTAAGACTCACAATTCCTGCCATGACAGTAGCTTTAGCAGCCAGGCATCTTGGAAGCCCTCAATAGATTCAACCATCTGAGACCCTTCCATCCCCTATCAATGCTGTTTTGGCCTGCCTCTGGAACTCTGGATCTTCTTCTTTCTATGAACATCCGCCATCATCCTTTTGATGGTTCTGATGTGTATAAAACTGGGGGTGTCCACAATCTGGGATGTTGGTTATGCAGAACTGGCAGCTGGGAGGGGGTGGGGGTGGGTGGGGGCTTGTGGGGGGGATGTGGTGGAGGTGGTAGTGGGGGAGGTAGTGGGGGGGGGCGGGGGGGGGGGCGGGGGGGGGGGGGGGGGGGGGCTGGGGGGGTCAGATGGTCAGATTCGGGACTTGAAGCACTCTACCGAGGCTAAGGAGATAACCTCGGGAGGCAGGCTGTTCCAGTCCCTGACAGTCCTCGGGAAGAAGGAAACTTCCTGTAGTTTGTCTTACAGGCAGGAAGGAGGTACGTCTCCCCAGATGACTGTCTTGTGGACCTTGCTGGGGTGTTTGGTGTGGGCCTGAAAGGGGTGTTGATGCTGACCTGTTCTCGGTGGTATTTGTAGAAGGTGGTCAGCCTTGCTGCTCTTCTTCTGTCTGCTAAAGTGGACCACTGTAGGTGTGTCAGCATGGAGTCGACACTTGAGGTGTGACGGTGGCGATTCACAACCCATCGAGCTGCACGACGTTGGACTTTTTTAGAGATTGCTTGTTTTTTGCAGTAAAGGGTCCCCAGACAGGTGAGGCGTATTCAAGGATGGGGCGAACTAGGGCTTTGTAGGTGGTTTCCTTGATGTTTATGGAACCCACTCTCAGGTTTCGCCTGAGAAAGCCTAAGGTCTTGTTTGCCCTGTTGGTTATGTTGGAAATATGGGTGTCCCAACTGAGGTCTTGGGAGATGGTGACCCCCAGGTATTTTGTTTCTTCTACTCTCTTGAGAGTTTTGGCCATGAAGATGGTACGTGCCAGTTAGTGTGTTTCTCTTCCTGGAGACATGGAGGGCCTGACACTTGTCTGGGTGGAAGGCCATTTTCCATTTTGTTTCCCAGTCTGCCATGTGGTCCAGGTCCTCTTGTAGCTTCCTTTGGTCTTGGGAGGAAGTTACAGTTCTATGGCAGAGAGTGTTGTCTGCAAAAAACTGTGTTGTTGAAAAGAGTTGTTCAGGGAGGTCGTTGATGTAGAGGAGAAAGAGGGCTGGGCCCAGGACTGATCCCTGGGGGACCCCTGACTCTACTGGGACGGCCTTGGAAGACGCTCCATCAACAACCACCGCCTGCTGTCGGTTTGCCAGGAAGTTCTTGATCCATTCGTGGACCTGGCCGGTGATCCCGTAATGGCGAGCTTGTGGATTTGAAGGGAATGACAGACCTTGTCAAAGCTTTTGGAGAAGTCCATCACTAGGAAGTCTGACTGTTTACCCTTCTCCATATTATAGGACAGCTCATCCACAAGCCCCAGCAGTTGGCTTTCACAGGATCTGCCTCGCCGGAAACCGTGCTGTTCTTCTCGCAGGATGTTTTTGCCTCTGCAAAACCCATGATTGTGCTCACCACAATGTGCTCTAGGATTTTGCATGGAACACTCGTGAGGGAGATGGGACGATAGTTTTCAGGCCTGTATCTTTCACATTTCTTGTACACTGGGGAGACGTTTGCCCTTTTCCAGTCCTCGGTACAATGCCTGTGTTTATGGTGGACTGAAAGAGAAGTGTTAAAGCCGGGGCAATTTCATCAGCAATTTCCTTTAAAAGGCGAGGGGTGATGCCATCTGGTCCAGGGGCTTTGGTCGGGTCTAGACCTTTTAGCAGCTTTTTGACTCTCGCTACTGAGATGTGAATGTGGTCACAAGTAGGTCCTACAGGTTCTGTGCTCAAGCCAGTCCAGGTCTCAAAATCCTCAGGTGAGCAGGATAGTTTGCTGCTGAACGCAGACTGAAACTGCGCATTCAGGACTTCTGCCTTATCCTTTGCTTCTGTGACTAGCTTGCCAGCAACTTTCAATGGAGAGACACTGGCCGCTTCCGTGCGCTGAGACTTGATGTAAGTCCAAAAGGATTTTTTCGGATGGTCTTGTACATAGAGTTACCATGAGATTAACATCCGTACCAGGAAAACTAACAGTGTTAAAACAGCAAGCACAGGTTTCTTGTTGGACAGTGCATGTATTCACATACTGCTTGTCACAGTCACTTATCCTATGTTCCTTGAATAACATGCAGAGAAGCCCTTTGAAACACTAATTTCCAAACACATGGACTTTTCATATGTGTCCAGTTTTTCACATCCATACAGACGGAAAACTTACCAATGACCTGGAAAGTTTCATCCTCATTCAGTAAGTGGTTGACATGGTTTTCTGTTTGACATTATCTGTGAATTGTTCTCCATAAGCTACAGTTCCCTTAACTTCAATAGACAGAACCCACACACAAAATTTCATCAGCTCTATCATTTGCACAGTTTACAATACTTACTTTTGTCTGGAACGCGAAGATGGCAAGACTCAGGATAACAACCTAAACACATAAAACAATATGTGTCTACTCTAGGTTTAGAACATTTTTCCTCCATATACATTCAATTTCCACATCGTTAATTAGTATTTTCCAGCTGCACTTTCCACCATGTGTATATCTATGAACTCGTTTTAGCAATGTACTTTCACAACTTAAACTGACCACATTTTCTAGAGCTGTACCTTTTCACACCCACTCATATAATGTTAAGTTATGAATACAGCAGTTTACAAACGCACTCTTAAGGTGCAAAATATCTGGCTACTTTTTACTATACAAAAATTTTTAATTAAAGCAATTCTCTCCTCGTTGCCCCATGCTTTCATTCATACCAACTGTCCTGTCTGAACTACAAATCACTTCACATGGGCAACAGACAATCTCACATGTGATGTCAACAAAACATTGATGGGCAGGGAGGAGTGGAATGGGACAAAGAAAATAGGTGACCTGTTTGTTTTTCTCCCATTTTCCCCCAGGATGTTGATTTTCTGCACCTGATTCTTACTGAAAACAACAAAGACTGGTACCTTCATCTGTTCCGTTTTGGAAGGCAACGTTTAAGATTCAGTCACAACACTCTCCGTCATTATTTTCTTTCATGAAAAAGAAAAAGACCCCAAGCTGAAAATATTTTTTACCAAAATGGGGAAAAAAAAAAAAAAAAAAACTCTTGAAATGCACACTTATCATCCCTACAGGAGAATATAGGTTAAAGGCCTAGTTGGTAAACTGGGCAGATCATAACTCCATTTTGTGATCCCCATTCTTTAAATCCGGCCATCAAACATTCTCACCAAATATTCCTAATTTTCTCTAAATCCAAAAAGCTGATTTGTCATTGTTGTCAGCATTGTTGTCAGTGTGTTCATGTGTGTGTGTGTGTGTGTGTGTGTGTGTGTGTGTGTGTGCGCGCGCGCGCGTGTGTGTGTGTGTGTGTGTGCGCGTGCGCATGTGTGCTTGCAGTCTAATCTTCCAATCAACTTGATAGTGCACACAATCAAACCACTCCCATATTTGTCATTCTGAATCTCCTGTACACAGCCACATCCAGGATTGTTCTGTTACAACCTCAACAACAGCCGTACACCCAGAGCAATCAGTATCAAGTTGTCATAAGGCAACCTAACAAAGGACACACTGCACCACAACTAAGTTACTTGATAGTGTGTAATCATGTCTGCTCTGATTGAAAATAAACACTTCAACACCTATCAAGCCTACACTGAAAAAAAAAACACCTTGATTTGGAACCAGTGTAAGTGGGCAGCTCTCCCCAGAGGTTATACCCATGTCTATCCAATAATAATCTCCATGAACTTGCAAGTATCGAAGTCTCTGATAAGAAATTCAAGATGGGCATGAATGTGGAGAGAAAAAAATCAAACCTGATGTCAATATAACAGCATGACATCAAAGGGCCATAAAAGGCTTTAGCCATTTGTATTCATGATGATTACCAGGTTCTGCAAGTTTCAGGTGAGTGTGGATATGAATCATTCGAAGCATTCAAAGAGACCTGTACACCTGGAATGTGTTGATCTGAATTAACTGCTAGTGCATAGTTTAAACTTTCAAAGCCATATTATTTTTTCGAACAATTGTAAAATACAGAAGGGAAACCCATCTCTGCACTAACACCAGATTGTGTTTTCGTTATTATAAGTCTATAATAAATTAGGTCATTAAAGTGAATTGTAAAATACTGAAGGGAAACCCATCTCTATGCCACACACCAGATGTGTTTAGTTATTACACAGTCTATAATGAATTAGGTCATTAAAGTGACTCACAAAACATAGGCATCGTGGAAAACAAATCAAAACAAAAGTTTCTACACCTGTCCATCGACCTCCACCCATCAAAAAACTTCAAAGCCACAACACACTCCTACTTACTGCGACGATTCCCATGCCTATCAGAACTTCAACCTTCTCATAATGGCTGAAAAGAAGAATGAAAGAATAGTCATTACTTAAATGAAAGGAGCATTGTTTTACAGTAATCATCTCACTAAATGACTGCAAGGGTTTGAAATTCAAATCATGTCCTTGTCTGAACCACTAGGAAAGAAAGCTTATGATTCACATCAAAACAGCATTAAGCATGGATACACACATAATCGAAGTCAAAGAAATTTTTGATAAATCAATGCTTAAGCAGCTGACAAAACAAGTTACACTGATCACTCTATTACTTATCAAAACAACATTAATGATGATGACAGAAACACGCGTTCGACAGATGAAAAAAGGCTCTTGCTGAAATAAAAACAGAAACAGTATATTTGTCTGATAACTTGCCTGAATATCATTGATTTTCTCACCTGGTTACAGCGCCAAGCATGAAGCCTTCAAGGAACGTCTGAAACATCAAACCAAGATTTTCAAATTATCCCCAAAATGAAACTATGGTACACAGTTTAACAAAAAAAGAAACCATCTAACATGAAAAAAGACAAAAGAAATCAGACTCTGCAAATGGTTTAGCATCATTTTTTGTTATTTACAGTTGCTTTATTTACTTGTTTACTTTAGCTGCCCATCTTCATGAACTCGTACATGCAATACCACCACTTTTACATCACACATCCCAAACTCTACCAAGTTCCACCTATGACAGACCAAACACAAGAGGTCAACAGGGAATAATCAATGGCAGGTCACCTTCCAGCAGAGACCCTGCAGTAATACTGAGTGACTGTGCCAGTGTTACTGGCGCTGTAGTGAAGTGGTTAGTGTCTCAGACTCCTGACTGGGAGGTCGCAGGTCTGATTCTCATCAGAGTCATGGGGGATTTTTCTGCCCCAACTGGCTCCGACCCAGAGCTGATTTTGCTATGGGCTCAGCTGGGAAGACTAGGACCACACAGTCGAGTTCCACGTAATGGATGCATCTCTGAGAGTGTTTCTCAAATTTCCTGACCAACACTGCAGATGTCTGTATCTCTTGGGCCTGGTTGATGCTGGGATATTTATGAAAGGAAGCATACAGTACAGCCCTGCCATGCAGTCTCAGACTGAAATGGAAATCCATAGCATCATCTTCATCATCCTCATTCTCATCGATCTGCATGGAAAAAAAGCTAAAAAAAAAACACCTCTGCCAGTGTTCAGCAGTCCCTATTCTGCAGGACACAACTCACTGCACCCCTCATTCACAGTAAAGATTCTTCTGTCATGGAGCTTGATTCGGAAAGTAATCCCATCTCTTCCCAGTAACAATCTACTGGTAAGTCCCTCTCGCAACAGTTCCCATGAACCTGCTAACAGCCTAGAGTTTGAGGAGAACACATTGCAAGACATGGATGTGGCAGACGAACCAAAATGCAAGACACAGTGAGTGCAGGGCATGAAGGCCCGTTGAATGTTTTGGCTGGTTTCGGCTGTCTAATCGGCTTTGCCCTCTTTGTGGCACTACTTACACACTACACATTCTGTCTCCTCTTGAATAGCCACACCCAGCACCTCAGGATCTAAAAAAAACAGCTCATAGCATAGCTACTTCATTCTCACAGTTCCTCACCCATCTTTTATCTTCCGCTCATGTGGAAACATTTGACGGCTTGTACTACATGCAGATATGCACAAGTGTAAATAAAGCTGGAAACCAAATTTCCATACACACTGCCCAAGGCGACCAGTTTAGGTCAGGTTACCCCGAACAAAAACTGACTGGATTTATACTCATGTTATCAAGTTCCGACACATTATCACAAAATTTTTCAAATACACTGTAAAAACAAAACAAAAGAAAAACAAGAACACAACCTCAAACAGGATCACAGTACTTACAAAAATGACCAGCACTATCAAGTTGGTTGGATAGCTCCGTCTCATATCAGGGCAGCAAGCCAGGACTATCACAATGGCAAAAGAACCCAACCTGCAATACAACAGACACAATATTTGCATTCGGGCATTCTGAAACAATTCATACAGAACGTGGATTACGTGCTTGCCTGATATGCAAGAATCCTTGTTCCTGGGAAGTCATGCGTAGGGTAATTTTTTTCCTCTGCTTTCAAAAAGACTTTTGACTGGTGGTTTGAATGCAAGTCATATGGGAATGAGGCAACAGAGGTCTTTTGCTTAGCATACAGGTAGATCACATGAAAGATCCCACAGTGATAAAAAGTTGTCCCTGGGGAAATTATTGTTGGAAAATGCACTCAGGTAAATGCAGATAGAAAAGAAAAATGGCGCCACCTAACAATACTGGTCTCCCACTGAAGAAAGCAAAAAAACTGCAGAAAAATTCTCAGGAGGTCCTGCAACCATGTCCCTCTCCCCTGGAAAAAAAAAAGTTTTGAGACTTACTTTCAAAACGGTGCTGTCCCATGCACTTCTAAGCACCCAGTTGTGCATCGTCCACTCTTCAAGCAAACACAACAACAGGGACGCTCTGTGCAGTTTTTGTTGCTCTCAGGAAGAAATTTATGAGGCCTCAAACCTTACTGCCACCTGCTGGTGTGCTGAAAATGTGGCCAGCCCTCCACTGCCACCTTTTTTGTCTCCTCTTTCGTTTAAAGAAATATTTTCAATTAAAAAAAAAGTTTCCTGTTTGCAGATTCTATTTCTTACATGGCAATGAATCCAAAGTTGAAGTTCTCCAACTACAAAGCAGCCATACAGAGCAGTCTGAATTTCACACATAAAATCTGTAGTGACAATGAGGTAACATGAAGCAATACAAAATGAGTTCCATAAAGGGATGGAACCCCTGCACATTATGAGAAAAATGCCTCCCTAACACAAAATTACATTCCCTGTTGCACTGTTTCCCCATCTTTCTCCTTCCCCACCCCATCTCCTTTACTGGATTGGCAAACTTCCCATCCAGTTTGTTAGTTTTGAACCAAAATACCTTAGAATTTTATCACTCTGGTACACTGACCCTACACAAACCACATTCTGAAATTTGATCATGCTTAGGTGAACTGTTTTCCAAGGTATCTAGCAAAAGTCTCAGCACATACACATAAAGAACTAAGAGCAATACACTGCTCTACAGGCTCACACACACACACACACACACACACACACACACACACACACACACACACACACACACACACGCTGCATGTTTCCCTACTATAGATTATGTGCTGTAAAACATAATAACATATCGCAACATGATGAAAACAAACAGGTACATCACTTACCTTACAACGATGAACAACCATGGATTTGCTTCGGAGTACTCTTGAATCGGCTCCCTGGATGTAATTGAAAACAGTAAACAATGAAGCTGGGCAAAGGATCAGTTAGAACAAATCTTTTTGACAATCAGTGTTATTTACCAGTCCTAACTGGACAACATTACATAACACAACAACAACAACCTCAGAGACAAGCATTACAGAAAAAGTACCTTTTAACATCTTGGTACTACAAATCAGATTTCTGAAACTGATACAATCCCTTCAGCATAGTAAAGTACCATATATGAGTTAAAGAGTGTTAATAGGACTTAAATATAAAATTACTTAAAATGGAGTTAAGTGCATTAGTTTTGATGAGTTTAAAGAGTGTTAATAGGACTTAAATATAAAACTATTACTTAAAATGGAGTTTAAGTGCATTAGTTTGTCTATGTTGCACACACACACACACACACACACACACACACACACACACACACACACACACACACACACACACACACACACACACACACACACACACACACACACACTCTCTCTCTCTCTCTCTTTTGGCATTGGACTATGCTGACTTGGTCTTTCAAGAGACAGCAACCTGAAATTTTATACACAGATGCATTTTAGGCACTGTAACGATAAAATGTTGAATTCTGTATTTTATTCCAAACCAGTCTCATTAAGTCATCACAAATTAAATCGTTTCAGATGATGTTCCATGCTCTTCAGACATATCTTCTCTATAATGTGATGTGCCTCAACTTTACTGATGTGTTCAAAATCTACAGTCACTAGGTTCAGCGCTACCCCTCCACCTAAGCAGATTACAAAACCACAGAAATGAGGAAATCCAATTATGTCAGAAGCAAAGAGGACTAATTACACAGCTAAAGTGTACAGTAGAATCAAAGACCACCACTTGCACACAGATTTATATCAATAGAAAATACGACTACTTACACATACAGGAAGAGAGCAACCATAAGAGTAGTGGTGATGATCTGACCAAACATAATGCCATACACCTTCCGTATGAAGCCTACCACAATAATACGAAAAAAAAAGTCTACATTGTACATTGCAGTGCCCAACTTGCAATTGCAGTGCCCAATCTTGCAACACACACACACGCGCACATGCACACACACACACACACACACACACACACACACACACACACACACACACACACACACACACACACAAACACACACACACACACACGCACGCACACACGCACACACATGCACACAAAAAGTCAATAATGAAAAAAGAAAAGAAAGCGGAATTAATATTAACCCTTACTCTGGTTATTTAACAATGTACCATTAAGGCCGTTGTGAATTAACAGAGGAAAGTTTGAAAAAATAGTTACTTTGTATAATGTGCGTAACTTTTCAACAGTTAGTATTTGAACATGGCATGCAGAATAAAAATGTTAGCAATCGAATAAAGAATAATATAAAACAGAACTTGTGTGCTTGTGAGAGTTTGATTAGGTGCTCATCCGTCTAGAATGTGAAAATAACAGGTGAAAACAGGTGGCACATCCTGCTTGTCATTCTCAAGATTTTTTTCACAAATAATCAAGTCAATGATGTTCCACAGTACCCAGAAATAAGTATCAGCCTTTTTCAAAGGAAAGTCAGTGTGGGATCATACCTGTCTTCCATGCTGATAATCTAGGTAAGAATGAATAAGGTACAGTTCAGTTTTCCCACTGAAATCACATGCTGATAACACACAAAACAAAAAAAAAAAATGTTCACTATCAACAAATGTAATAGTTAGCCCACACTGTCCTTGTTTGTGTTTGAAAGGTTAGGATCATCTGGACGTGCTACACTGAGTTTTTCCCCCCACTGAATGGCATCTTGAGATTTCCATCACCCTTAGGCACTGATCCAGTCATTGTCCGTGTCGATCTCAAAATCACAATTACATGGTGCTTGATCTAAATCAAAACTATCACCCACCATGCACAGTTCATTGAAAATGTCAATAACTTCTTCTTCATTTGCTTTTTCCACAAGAAATTCAGCAAAAACATCAGCAAGTTCCTGATTCTATCACCTTCTCCTTTGGCCACCGCCATTTTTGTTTTGACAGATGAGTGGAGTCTCCATATGCATTACAAGCTGCTACTAACCATAAAAAGCAGCTAAAGTGCTGAAAATCCATGTTCTTGGCGTCTCTCAGTCTTGAGCCATGATTTTGAACCTGTGTGTGTTAGTGAAACTAGGCTCACAAGGCTCACCCTACAGATGACTTCTGTCGCAAAAACCAGCGACAGCAAAAAGGTAATGGTGCTACTTATGTCACCACTACCAGCATAACTGCTGAAAAATTATTTCTTTAATATCGTAATATAAGTTCTGTCAGACTGGCTGGGGTTGTGAAGAAATCAGTTTATTAGTCGTCAAAACCCAGACTGTAGTAATAATGTCAAAAAGACATTGATACCCAGTTTCATCCACCCAGTAGATAGTAACAAATGACAAATTGGAATTAAAAAAAAAAATGAGAAAAAAAGGGGAAAAAAAAGACAAAGAACAATCAATTCTTGCCAATCATTCGGAAGCATAAATGAGGTAAACAGTTGATAACAAAGTTCAACCATTCTGCATTTGTTACTTTCAGAGTGGAAATTCTCCCTCCCATGCTTATGCAAAGCCTCATACCTTGTACATTCAAGTTTCCCATGTTTCTACCTGCAATTCCAAAACTAAAGGCAACAAAAGTTATGACATCAGAATATGCCAGAGAAAGTTCCAAAATTTTACACAGAAAAAAAAAGGATTAAAAAAAAAAAGGAGAGAAAACTTAGGGGTGGGTGATGGTGGGATGTCAGACAAATGAGTTCAGTCACGCTGAAATTTTCTGCTCGCACAAGAGATAAATGGGGAACAGGATTGGGGGAGGAAAAAAGATCAATATAGTGATATTTGCCATATCCTGATCACATCTAACATAATAACAAATTTTTTCGTTTTTGGTGATTTCTGTTGTTTTTTGTTTTGTTTCTTTTTAATATGCAACCATTTTCATTGTTTTCAACAAGGAGAAGCATCTGTACTTTTGCAGAAAAACATAACAAAAAAATACAATCTGCAATACAATATACTATCAATTTAAAATAAGCACATAAACGGTTCAAAACACAATAGAATAACCGAAAATATAGCTGACTGCTCAAAAGATTGCATTTTTTTTTCTTTTTTTTTTTCCTGTCCCAACCTTTGCGCCACCTCAGAGGGAGTGCACCCACACCGCTCATCCCGACACCCCGTCCACAGCCACAGCCCGGTCGGGCACGTCGCAGCACTGGCACCAGCAATCCACAGGGAGCAGTCACTCTTTCTCTCTTTCTCTTTCTTTTAGTGTCCACAATCATCATATTGATTATTCTGACACTTTTGTGTGTATGACCGTTTTTTATCCCGCCATTAAGGCAGCCATACTCCAGCTTCGGGAAGGTGCATGCTATGTGTAACATGTCATCCATACCAACGGCCAAACTGGCCTTCTCTTCCGAAAGTTGGTGATGGGATTTTACGTGTGTGCAAGATGTTATGCGTGCGTTCACACACGGAACCTCGGTTTATAGTCTCATTCGAAGGAAGTCACTGACAAGTTGTCAAGAGGCAACCCACCGGAGAAGACACTGCACTGCTGCCGAGTCACTTCGGTGGTGTTCAGTGGCACCTGTTCTGATCTAACATATGCAGGACACCACCTACTATGCCCCCTACTGACAACAATAATTGCTTAGTCGCGGAGCCGGCATAAGTCAGCTCTCCCTCCGGAGGGCACCATCACGTCCGTCCAACGACAGCCTCCATGGACTTGCCGATACCGGTGACCCCGAAGGAACCAAACCAAGGCCACAGATGTGTAGAGAGGACATCGAAACTGCGATTCCCATGAGAGCAGGGCATGAAAGGCCGCAGCATTTGAGACTTTTTTAATGCTGATCATGAGGATGAGGATGATTAAGATGATGCTATGGATTTCCATTTCAGTCTGAGACTACATGACAGGGCTGTACTCTACGTTTCCTTTCATAATATATCCTGGCGTCAACCAGGCCCGAGAGATGCAGGCACCTGCAGTGTTGGTCAGGAAATTTGAGCAATACTCTCAGAAATGTATCCATTAAGTGGTTGAAACTTGATTGTGTGGTCCCAGTCTTCCCAAATGAGTCCGCAGCAAACTCAACTCTGGGTAGGAGCCGGTCGGGGCAGGAAAAACCCATATGACTCTGATGGGATTTGAACCCAAGACCTCCCAGCCAGGAGTCCGCGACACTAACCACTTTGCCATGGCGGCTGGTAAAGACTGCATCCTTAGTTCTCATTGAACAATACTTTTCCAATGCAACTACAAGTGTATTACCTCAGTTTGCAAATATACATGTCAACCAATATAACAACTGTCTATAATGGCAAAATCAAACGGGAAACAAAAACAGTATGTTTTTTGTCATACCGTTATAACCGCTAAATCAATACTTCGTATATACAACAGATAAATATTTGTGTAGAGTATCTTCAGACTTTCCCTTCATGATTCATTAAAAAAAATATCACTTATGATCACTTTCAGAAAAAATCAATTATTTTAAAATGTCCGAGTATTTAAAAAAAATGTCAGAGAATTACCTCATTACTTTTTTCTTTTTTTTTTTTTTTATTTCCTTCTTTCATTCAATATTTGTACATTATAATTTTGAAATATCCTTTCTCTCTCTAATAGCTAAATCATCCATCATGTTTCATTAGTTATCTGTACATCAACGTTGAGTATGACAATATATAAAAAGAAAAAAAAAAAAAGAAAAAGATGAACAATGGCTTGTCATTTGACTGAAAGTATGAACATTGTGAAAAAGATGGATAATGGTTTGTCATTTGATTGGAAGTATGAAAATTAAGACATTCATACTATAATGTATATTTTCCATGAGCATTATAAAGACAGGTTTTTTTTTAATGCACACAGAGAACAAAAACTAAATAAACAACAACAAAAAAACAAAGAAAACTGAAAACTTTGGCTGACATATTTGTAGTACATGATTCTTGCACATACATGAAATACACATGACAATATACTCTCTCTCTCTGTCTCTCTCACACACACACACACACACACACACACACACACACACACACACACACACACACACATGCCGCGCGCATACGCTCATTACACTCTTCTGATATTACTTCCATGGGCATGCAGGAGAAGTTTGATTAACTTGACATGTTTCATCATCATTGCTTCTCAGAGTTTTTTCAGCAGATTCTTATAATTGCATCCATGCACAATTACATAGAAAAAAACCTAAAAGAATAAAGGATAAGAGAGAGTAAAGAAAGGGACTGACAGATAAGAGGGCAGACAGAGACTGAGAGAGACAGTTGGATATATAGTATGAATTCTTTCCAGTGTTATCTGCCCTGCATATCTCCCTCTCTTCTGCAAACGAAAGCGAAAGTACAGAAGAGCTGACAGCAGGAGAGAACAAACTGGGAAGACAACATAACCAGAGTTGAAACCCCTCTTCAACCAGGAGGAGGAGAGGGAACCCTGTCGAAAGAAAAATCACACACACACAAAAAAATAATAAATAAAATTATTTCAAAGATTAATAATAAATAAATAAATATATTAAGAAAAATGTGCGAGTGGTTACACATCCTGTATTTGAATCATGTGAAATGAAATACAATTCAAAAGGGAAAATATAAAAAGCTACTAATAACCGACTTCCAGATGGAGTGACAATTTACACCAATCTGAATCCTCCGGTATTGTCACATGGCCCTCCCTTCTAGGCAGATAAGGGAACAAGAACCACCATGCACAGCATTGTATGCGGTAGCTCCTGCTCCCCCATCCACCTGAGGAAGGCCATGTGAGCAAAACCACTGCCTCACAAGCGTCCAAAAGGACTCCAGCAAAAGGTCAATCAAAACAGCCCCGATACAAAAACCACTGTCCATGTGCTGAGCCAATGTACCCTCCAAAGAGTGCATATATTTAAGGTAAGAACATCTTTGTTTCAGCATGCAAAGAAAACCTTGAGTACTTGGCATTGCATTAGTCATGGATACTTTAAATATGTAATACTTAGCCAGTAACAAGATGTAACTGAGTCCAATATCTGTTTCAACACCTTCTTTACAGCCAAATATGATCAAGGTATCTGACAGCTTTACGTCATGAAACTTACTACATTGTATGAAAATATTAAACCAGTTGAGATCTTCAAAAACACTGTTCCATTTTAAGGCTGCTGAAGGACGAACATCTGATCTCGTAAGTCTAAACTGACACTCTTTCCTCCTCTTTGATAGATTTCTGAACTTTTGTGTCTGCTATATGGTTCTTACAATCAAACTTTTGTTGATATTGCACTATAGCATTTATAACACCATTGTGTGCGAAAGAAAATTAGTTCTACTGAGATTTGGGTAGAGATCACTGAACTCTCCAAAGGTAAGAAATCTATTGTTATGTACATCGAATAACTGGTGGATGAATAGAATACTTTAACAAATGCACATGTCTGTCCCTCGATGTGTGGCTGTTGAATGCATTCAGCCAAAAATTCTGCAGGCTTTAATCGAAGACATGTCGGATAAAGATGCTTTTAATGTCTCAGGACATCTGTCCAAAAGGGTTTTTTACAGCATTTCAAGCAAGCATGCACATATTCTTCCCCCCAGTTTTGCTAAATTTACAAAGTTAGGAAATAAATCAAAAACAAAAGTGTGTAGACTTCCTTCATAACTTATCCTTTTAAGTCAGGACAGTTTCAGAGAGGTAATATATGCTTGTACATCAATCATTTGCAACCCCCCACATATGGTTTACAGACCACACTTTTCTTTATCTTAGCAAGTTTAATGTTCTAAACAAACAAGCAAATAGTGATAACTGTAACTCTTTAACAAATTTCACAGGTGGATCAGGTAAATTTATCGTAAGGTAAGTAAGTTTTCACATGACCAGTGTTTTCATTATTGTTATCCTACCTAGTGGAGAAAGACCCCTCATATTCTATCTGCCCAATAATCTTCTGATATTGTGTACTTTTCCTTGATAGTTTATTTCAGCCACTCTTTTCAGGTCTAAGCAAAACTGAGTACCCAATATTCTAAAAATCCTCGGATTCCAGCACAAGTTTTCATCATGGAGGTATCTTATGCGTGAGTGTTTCATACTTCTGTTTTTGTTTTCATTATTAGTTTTTAGACCGCACATCTGGGCAAAGAATCTTAATATTTTATGATTTCTTTGAATGATTTTTCAGACCCATTAACCCTTTCACCGCCATGGACGCTTTTTGGCGACGACTTGGCAGATCGCCAAGGGCGCCTTTTGGCGACAAAGTAGGGTGACCTAACTCCCGATACTCTCACGATCCTAGTTCATGAGATAAAAAGCCAGCAATAAACGTCATAGTTGGGGGATGGTCTGGCCCATGCTCACAGCCATTTGCTTTGTCAGAACACTATTCAGTTCAGTATTTTATTGACTTTATTCCGATTGTTTTTTTTCCATTCACTATGACGTCACCACCAAGCACTTTACGTACTCGGCCTTGCCGTACATTTACCACAGATCAAGTGCTGGGAATATTGAATAGACAGTTGGTTGTTCCTAATACAGATGAAGAAAACCCAGACAACCACGAGTAAAGAACGATAGTGAGGGCTTGACCGAATTATTCCAACGTGAAGCGTTGGACCGTTGCCAACTTGTTATGAGAGGCTGATAAGACGCCCACTTACTACCCTACCGCGTGTACCCCAGTGTTTTTGCGTTGAGCCAGCCAGCACTGACTGACTGTTCACTAACTCTATGTGAGGGAGCCAACTAAGACTTTAGGCAACGAACTTCACACACACGCTGTGGGCCCACTCTCGCTGGTCGAGTTGAAAGGGGGTGGCCAACTGACACGTGCGAGGCGAGTATCACAGATGTCTTTTGAGTGGGTGTACAGCTGATTATATAGATCAACTGAATGACAAGGGTTCAGAGACCAACAGGCACATGAATGATTTTTGTGTTCATAAAAAAAAATATATATATATATATATACTGTTGAGAGTGAAAGGGACATGTGTGTGTGTGTGTGTGTTGTGTGTGTGTGTGTGTGTGTGTGTGTGTGTGTGTGTGTGTGTGTGTGTGTGTGTGTGTGTGTGTGTGTGTGTTCCCTTTTTTCTTCTTACATGTGTACCAGTTAGGCATAAGAATGTGTGTGTGTGTGTGTGTGTGTGTGTGTGTGTGTGTGTGTGTGTGTGTGTGTGTGTGTGTGTTCCCTGCTATTGGAGTAGTTGTATTTGTGGCTGTTTCATGCACTTTTCTGTTGGAAATACCATACTTTCTGGTCTTCAGTTGTGAGTGGAGTATTTTTCCTCCATTGTTGAGAGTTTGTTGGCATTCTTTCTTTTATTTTTTACGCTTAGAAGAAACATAACAACATTCTTTTTTTTTATTTTGCATTTTTTTTTTTGCACTTGAAATCACTAAAAAAATGAAATTGTTGTTGACTTACCATTACTAACATGTTACGATATAATAAAAGTACAGTGTATCTCCTCCATATAAATAAAAATGTAACATCATTAAAACTATCTGGACGTTTTCAGCATTATGCAGTCACTGATCGAACGAATCCCTGGACAACAAAAGGACAGCGAATCAAACATTCAGACCATTTGGAAGACGTATTTTTTAACCCAAATTAACTTTTTCCAGTTTAACAAACCAAATCCCGTTTAGCTTTTTTGTGAAAAATATTCTGGCGAGTAAGAGCTTTTTTGGAAAAAAAGTGGTTTTTATTTGGAAGTTTGCTAGCTTTTAGCGATCATGGCTCTATGTGTCCACCCACGTGCACTTACGGGTGAGGCGGGGGGGGACATTCAAGAAAATGTGTGTGACAAAGCAGGGGGGCTGTTTACTCCTCCATTTTACAGAGAGATGGCTGGCGATGCATTTATGCAAAATAGAATGGCTGGCGGTGAAAAATAGAATGTCTGGCGGTAAGGGTTACATATATTGGTGTCATCTGCGAATTGCGACAGGAGGACCTCCTGCCTTCCTACCCCTAATGCCTTTAACATAATGATTTTGTCTAATAAGAAGTGACAGAACCTCTGCTCGAATTAGGTGTAAGTAAGGTGAGCAGGGGTCCCCCTACCTCACTCCACATCTGACTGGAAACCATTTTGAGTATTCTCCATTTACTGACAAACAGAATATTACTGGTATATTATTGTAAAAGGTGGAAATCCACCATATCATATCTGGTCCAAAATTGAAAAACATGAGTGCATCATTCAAAAAAGACTAAGAGATATTATCAAATGCCTTTTCAAAATCTATACTGAGAAGCAAACCCAGAATACCCTCTTCTTCAGTATACTGTAGTACGTCATAGATTTTTCTAATATTTTCACCAATGTAATGCTCGCACATGAAACAGTTTTGATCATCATGGTTTATTTTTGGCAAAATATATTTTATACCGTTAGCTATTGAGGTCAAGGCAATTTTTTGTATGTAGTGTTCAACTGGGAAATTGGCTCCAATTCCTCAAATGCTGTTTTGGTTTATTGTCCTTGGGTATGCAAATAATCACCCCTTGTCTTTGTGTAATTAACATACATTGTTTCTCAAACCCATCATTAAATGATCTAACCAAAAAAGTGCCTATATTTGTCGTTTTTTTTTTTTTTCATCAGAATGTACCAAAAGTAGGCTGTTGTATGTTTTTTTGAAGAAGCAACTTTGAATTTTGACACATATGCTCAGTTTGAGGTGTCACTATGTCGTAACCAATGCGAAAAAAACAACAATCATATGAGTACAAATACACATAACACACAGATATTGTATCATAATATCAAGTTTTTAAAAAGCATTAGTATGAATAGGTCTATGCCAACACGCATGGCACGCATTTCTACATGTGTAGGTACATGTGCGTGTGCACATAGCCCTTGGGTACCCACAACAAGCAAGCTGTTTACCTAATCGGACAGTTGTTTCAGAGAAACTATCCGCATTGAAGAACCCCTCCTCACTGGACCCCGTTTCAGGATCAGTGCCATACATCTTGAGACAGTGAGCCTTTCTCCCTCCGCTGCACACACACACATAATGCATGTACTAATCAACAATAACAACAATGACCATGCTGACAAAGATGATGACTGGTGATGGTAATGAAAAGTGCCAGCGGCAGATCAAATTATGAATCAACTCAAAATATTTAATCCATGAGCAAGGTTTCTAACACACACATATGGTCATATATGTAAACACAAAGCAACATAAACACACATATATGAGCTCGCATGCACACATACACATACATCACCCCCCACCCAAACTCCATTTCTCTATAGGGGACACAGTTTTTGCGACAAAATGTGTGCTGGAAACATATCAGGAAAACAAAAACGGCAATAATCTGCTCGTTTCTAGAAATACAACATCCAGACTAGTTCTTTGATACTGATTACTTTGCATCTTTTCTCTCTCTTGCTGTGATTTCTCTCTCTCTCTCTAAATGTGTGCGTGCATGCGTGCGTGCGTAGGCACACCCACACGCTCTTGTGTTTTTAAAAACATTTCAGCAGAAATTTTAATTCAAAGAAATTACAAGCTATTAAAGTTTCAACTGAAATGCTTTTAAAAACTCACTTCAGTTGTGAAACCCAATGGCAGCATACGTATATGCGCAGACTTCAAGAAACTGAATGCTAGTGTACGAAATCCACATTGCATGTTGCCTAACCTAGATGATATTGCACACAGCTTGCTGGTAGCAAATACTTAAGCATTATCGATGCCTCCAGTGGTTTCATCAAATACCACTTTCAGGAGAAAGTTCACTGTTAACAACGTTCATCACTTTGGGCCGCTATGCATGCGACAGAGTGCCTGTGGGAATTTGGCTTGGACCTGAATGTTTCCAGTTGAAGATGAAAGAGACTCTGGAGTGCCAAGATGAATGTGAAGCAATAATGGATCACACAATCATATACGTTCGAACAGAAGAAGAACATGATAAGCGATGGAATGCAGTTTTTCAAAGGACTGAAGAAAGAGGATTGAAACTAAACAGACAGAAGTGTCATTTCAAACAAACTGAAGTGAAGTTCTTCAGACATATCATCAGTTCACAGGGCATCCAACCTTCACCTGAGAAAGTGAAAGCTGTGACAGAGAAGCCAGCGCCAAAAACCATGACAGAGCTGAAAACCATATGTGGTATTTTAAACTCTTTCATCCCTACAACCCGGTTTCCGGTTTTGCAGAAATTATACCCTCCCTTCCTGCAGCCCGGAAAACCAAGCAGCATAAAATCCCTCCTTTCCTTGCTGCAGCCTGGAAAATCAGTTCTCGCGGTAAGCTCTTTGAACTTTGTGCAGGTCGCGTCACTGGTACATGTCATGACTGGGTTGCTTGCGGGATAACTGGGTCGCTTGCAGGACAGTGTTTATGAATGGAATGGATGTCAGAATGCAGATTGGCTCCTTCAGCATGGGAAAGTGGTTGCTGCTCTATTCTGTCCAGTTTGCTATTGCATACACGGCAGTTTTCACTTTACACTTCTTTTTTTCTCTAAATCCAGGAATGAAGGAAATACTCATATTATAAGAATCTAAGAACAAGAGGAAGTAATGGTTCATAGTAAAGTAGCAATGAAAGAGTTAACTACCTGAGCAAGTTTGTGCCGGACATGACTACAGAAATGAAGCCTATTACGGATTTACTGAATGGAGAATGGAGTTGGGGGCCAGTGCAACAGAATGCTTTTGAAACTGTTAAAGAAATTGCCTTCTATGCCAGCACTTGGATTCTATAGTCCAGAGAGAAGAACCATTGTGAGTGCTGATAGCAGTAGCTACAGACTTGGTGGAGTTCTTATGCAATGGGATGGAAACACTCTTATTCCAATTATGTATGCTTCAAGAACTTTAACTGATGCAGAACAGAGATACACTAAAATCAAGAAAGAGTGTTTGGCTGCCACGTGGGGCCTGTGAAAAATTTTCAAAGTATTTGGTTGGACTAAATTCATTTGAACTACAGACTGATCACAAGCCTTTAGTACCTCTGATAAAGAGCAAGGACCTCGACAAAGCACCAGTGAGATGTCAGAGATCATTTATGAGACTCATGCGGTTCAGAGCCAAGTTGTTCATGTCCCTGGAAAGGAGATAGTGAAAGCCGATGCCCTGTTCAGAAATCCAGTGCCTCACTCAAAGGAAGATGAAGAGAGTGATGACAATGTGAGTGCCTACGTTGGCATGGTTGAGTTAAAAAATGGCCAGTGTCACAGAGGCATCTAGATCGTCTTCGCACAGGAACAGTGCATGACCCAGAGCTGCAGCAAGTGATTGGCTACATACTGAATGGTTGGCCATCTCAGTCTCCACCCAACATCCAACAGTACCATCAAGCACAAGGAGAGCTGTCTATAGTCAATGGACTGGTAGTGTACAATGGTCGCATTGCAGTTCCATGTAACCAAAGAAAAGAAATCCTTGACCTGCTACATGAGACTCATCAAGGACTGCACAAATGCAGTCGAAACGCACAGTCTTCAGTTTGATGGCCAGGACTCAGCAGGGACCTCAAGCAGTTCATCAGCTCATGTCAGGTGTGCAGGTCCAACAGACCATCACAGCATAAGGAACAACTCCTCCCTACACCCTTATCAGAACGACCTTATCAACACTTGGGAGCTGACCTGTGTTCCTTCAATGGCAGAGATCATCTAGTAGTTGTGGACTACTACTCACGATGGCTTGAGGTGCTACCACTGCATTCGACAACTGCAAGCATCATCATCAAGAAGTTTATGCAACTGTTTGCCACCCATGGCATTCCTGATTGTATAGTTACTGACAACAGACTTCAGTTTCAATGCAATGAATTCAGGCAGTTTTCAACAAAACTTCACATTCAGCATCAGACAAGCAGTCCAAGATATCCTCAAGCAAATGGCGAAGCCAGAGTGCCGTTAAAATAGCCAAGAAACTACTTCAGCAGCAGTCACTTGAGTTGGCTTTGAATTACAGATCAACAACACACTCCAGATCAGGTGTGTGTGTCCAGCAGTTGCTCTCATGGAATGACAACTTCAGACCAAACTATCCAGGCTGCCAGAACAACTAAAGCCTCAGGGAACCAAGGATGCTGAAATTCGCCAAGCTGACCAAGAGTACAAGAAGCAATACAAGCAAAACTATGACAAAAAGCATGGAGCAGAGTTTTTGTTAAAGCTGAATGTGGGAGACCATGTCCTAATGAAGACTGACACACAGAAAACTTGGGATGATTCCGGTACAGTTGTTGCAGCTGACCCAGATAATCACACTTACCTCATCAACTCATCTGCTGGTGTTGTTCATAGAAATCGGAAACATCTACAGCAAGTACCTCCATCACTGCTGCATCAAGACGGTCGTCTTCCTGAAACTGAAGAGCAAGAGGATGTCCCATCAGCAGCAGCAGACCCAGCAGACACGGATTCACCATGTGTGATACCCTCCCCCCCCCCCCCCCTTCCATCTTCCCAAAGAGGTCACGACTTCAGCTTCACCACCACCATCAAAGACTTTTCAAAGTGTCACACACATGTACACCAGGGCTTCCAGTTACACTTAGATTAATTGTGTGATTATACAATCACAGTTATAATTTCATTTTCTGTTTCACATGAACACTAATGACAGTGTAGGAAAACAGTTTAACATGCTCTTGATTTTGACATTTAATCGTTAAAAAAGAGGAAATGAAGACTATAAAAAAAAAAAGGACTTTATAAAATAAGAAAAGAGAAGAGTGAAAACTTTATTCATCAATTGAATTTGCTTACAATGCATCTCAAACTTTTTAAGAACTTTGCTGTTACTGATCAGTCATATTTATATTCTGTGACTTTGAATGCTAAGTTTAAGCAGTTAAGCAATTACTATTTAAAAAAAAAAAAAAAAAAAGAATGAAAGAAAAAAAAGAAACGAAAGGGAGATGTTTTTTGGATTGTACTTATAATCATAAAGCAACTTGTTATTTTACTTGGTTTGCAACTTAAGACAAAAAGTTATGACATTTTTGAAAGAGTTCAAGGTCATGGATAGCGACACTCCCAGGAACATAATAAAACAGAACCAACAGTTCGTCTGAGCTTGCGTGTTGCTATTACAAAACAGTGGGCACTGAAGAAAAGCAGAATAAAACAAAAAAAACAAACAAAAATACGCAAAGTATTCTTCAGACTAAACAATATAAGGAATTACAAAAGAATATCGAAACATTAGTACAGTAGTCTGATACATGGACCTATATTTTAATGCAGAAAAATGTAAAGTATTTCATGCTGGAAAATCAGTCCCACAAACTGGGGACAAGGAAGTAAAAGTATCTAAATGTGAGGAAGAGAAAGACTGAAGTGTGACTTTTGACAAAAAAAATTTGCTATTTGACAAACGTATTGTGAATAGTATTAACAAGGCCAACACAAAATGATTGGAATAACAAAAAGAACCTTTACATGTATAGAAAAGGACACTTTTTTTACAATTATGTAAGACACTAGTTAGACCCATTCTTGAAGATGGAAATACTGTATGGTATCCAATGCTACTGAGACAATCAGAAGCTCTAGAACTGGTTCAACGAAGAGCAACAAAGATGATCCATAATATAAAGGATTACTCTTACCAGGAAACATTAAAATATCGACAACTTCCAACACTTAAAGCAAGAAGAATAAGAGGAGACTTGATTCAAACATATAAAATATTTAATGGTATTGATGATGTTGATAAAGCATGTTTTGTTTATCCTCCACAGAAAAATACTACAAGGAACAGTGAAGATAAGAGATATTTAAAACAATATTCCATAACTAATTTGAGAACATTTACATTTACTAACAGAGTAACCAAATTTTGGAAGGAATTAACAACATCAAATGTACACCTTGTATTATTAATGTATTTAAGAACCTCATAGATAAACATGAATCAATAACTGAAATAAAATATGAATTTGATGGATAATTAAACTGAACTAGCCTATGACTGGACCAACAGACTAAAAAAAGAGAGAGAGAAAAAAAAAAGCATGATACACGTATACAGAAGGGGTGTAAAAAGCCTACATAGGCTAAGTTGTTTTAATACAACACCCCAAATCCTGATCCTGAATAAAATGACAACAACAAATAGAAAAAAAAAAGTATTTCCCGGTACAAACACACAAATAAGTCGTAAGCTCTAAATCACAACAATCACAGCAGACAGGCCCTGCACAACATCCTCACCTCTGACCTCACTCTTTGTTTTCAGTTCCAGCTCCACATCAACAATAAAAGAAAACTATGTGACATAGACTTAAAACCGGATACCAACCTTGAATAATATGTCTCCATATAACTGTATTTGTACATTCCTACAAGGGCCAAAATCCTGTCAACAGTAACAAATCAGTGCCACCAGCTCTGTAAGAGTGTACTTCCTACACAAACTCGGTGGCCCAACCACCGCCTGTCGTCTGCTTTTTTTTTCATAATCGTCTCGACAAGGGAAACCACTGTAGCTTTCGTCTTTCGGTCGGGTCAAGTTCAACGTGTAATTTTTACCGAAACCTGGATAGCACAATTAAAATCTTCCAAATCTGCCTCTTCTTTACCACGAACTTGCATATTTCGAGCTCTGAGATCTTTCACCTTCGTTCGCCTGTGGTACTTTGTTTGTGGTTTGTTTTTACATTTTTATTTCTTTTGAATCTGAAAAAAAAGTAAATACAAAAAAATTAAAAAATAAATTAAAAAAGAGGTCGGCACATCCACCCGTATATATACATATGCACAAATATACGTGTGCAAAAAAAAAAAAAAAAAAATCGGCACATCCACATGCACATACGCATATGCATATATATATATATATATATATATATATATATATATATATATATATATATATATATATATATATATATATATATATAATTTAAAACAGGTTTAAAACGAAGCACTCCTCCCAAATATACTTCTGGGGTAAAAACTTGGAGTAAAATAAAAAAACACAGAAGTAGACAGTTTCATTTTAAATTGTATATTCTCCAATAAAATTTTTCGCTTAAAAAAGCTTCTTCAGTAATGGCAACTGTTTATAAAAGCACACTGTATATATATATGGTACATTTAACAAGAAAACAGTTCAAGAAGCCTTTTTTGTACAAATTAGATAAACCCTTTTTCTCGTGCATTCATGTATCAAACGTTCACACTCACTCTCTTGCCCAACATGTATGAGGATTTCCGTTCATCTTCGTAAACACCGGCGTTTACTTTCTTTCACTCCCCACTCACCACCCTCCCCACGCTCTCCCACTCCCCGTGGACATTTAAGCTGCAAGAAACGGAAGAAGTTTGGTAGATTGTTATTGCTTTCACAAGTTCAACCGCAATTTTCTCACGACCCTTCAACCACTGAAACAACAGTCAAAAAAAAAAAAAAGAAATGCACCCGGCGTTTCAGACGAAGGACTATGGCCGCTAAGGGAGGATATCAGTTACCCACTAACCACCAGAACAGCAAAGCGATCGTCAATTTGTCTGATACTTCTCTAACTTCCATGCAGATTCAACTGCTTTCTTTGGGACCCAAGTTCTGTCCCACACCCATGTCTATGAATCACCAGAGCCTGATCCGAGATGTTGCAGGAAGGATGCAGGATCGTACGCCTCAGAGAGATTTTTTTTATAACTCTGATGATGACAGTGATGACGACCACTTCCACCCGCCCATATTTTACAAGAAGACTGGATATACACCACCTACAGGTAGAGACAGAGCACTGGATGCCTGGTGTGAAACTCTTCTCAACCGGACTGAGAACTTTGTTCCAGCAAGTCATCCTAAGGACAACTTGAACCAAGACCAGCGAATGGCTCTGAGAGAATTGCCAGATTTAGTCACTTCTCGCAAAATTCGCATCAGCATGGCAGACAAAGGGGGTGCAGTGGTCATCCAGAATCCTCAAGATTACCTCAACGAGGCGGAACGCCAACTGTCCAACCCCCGCGACTATACCGTTTTAAACAGCAACCCCACCAGAAACATTGCAATGCAGTCTAATGAATTGATATCTGATCTTCATAAAGACGGCCTAGTGGATGACTACACTTTCCACTGGGCCAAACTGGATTTAGACAAAGTGAGAACACATCGTTTTTACCTGCTGCTGCCCAAGATACACAGATCACTCACCCACCCCCCTGGTCGACCGATAGTATCTGGTGTACTAGGCCCTACGGAAACCCTTTCTAAACTCGTCGACCACTGGCTTCAGCCCTTCGTCACCAGTCTACCTAGCCACATCAAGGATACTACAGACATGCTAAAGACCATCCAACAGTGGAACCTGGAGTACGGTCCGTTCCCTCCTGGCACCCAGCTGGTCACCATAGACGTGGTGTCCTTGTATAGCAATATTCCGCATGATGAATTACTGGGTGTCCTGAAATACTACCTGAATGGACCTCCACCACTGGATTCTCCTGGCACTCCTCCCACTGAACGTGTCCTTCAAGTTGCCAACCACATTCTCTCTAATAATATATTCTGTTTTGAAAAACCTTTTTATGGGTTACTTCGAAGAACGCCTTCTTTCCCAAAGTCCGGTAGGAATCCGAAAACAGATGTGGAAAGTTTACATTGATGACATTTTCTTGCTCTTTATTGGCACAACAGCTGAACTGAACAAATTTACTGAATATATCAACAACTTTCATGACTCCATTAAATTCACCTCACTGTCCTCCACGCCACCTTATTCGCAACATGCCGTTCAGTCAGTTTTTACGTCTTAGAAGACTGTGTTCCGATGACACCATTTTCGTAAAGCGGTGTGACGACATGGTAATTTGGTTCCTACATCGTGGACACAGAAGAAAAGATATCAAGAAAGCAAGGGACAAAGTCACAGCTATCTCGAGAGCCCAAGCTCTTACTTATAAAACCCGGAACACTCTTGACTGGATCCCCATGGTCGTCAACTACCACCCATCCAACCCCCCTCTCCGACAGTGGCTATCAGAGCTACAGAGCTCTGTCCTGCACACCAGGATGCGTCTGGCCGTCCCCAAGCCTCCAGTCCTCCATGAGCGGGCCTGCAGATCTCTACAGACTATGGTGATGCCCTCCATGCTGCCCACTCCCCAGGATCCACATCCTGGATGTTTCCATTGCCAAAGAGCACGGTGTGTGGTGTGTGAAGACCAGGTGCTGGTCTTCCACGGCCCCAGTGAGAGTGGGGCCGTATATGAGCTTGTTATTACCACGATCACTTTTCTCTTTTTTTTTCTTTCACCGCCCCCCCCCCCCCCCTTCTCCTCCCCGTCTTTTTATCTCTTTCCATCACTCTCTCTCTCTCTCTCTCTCTCTCTCTCTGTGACGGACCCCCGGTGAGAGCGAGTCCTGGACTTCTGTTGCCCCAGTGAGAGTGGGGTCTTATGACAGCTTGTTACTACTACGGTCACATTTCTTTCCCCCCCCTCTCTCTCTCTCTCTCTCTCTCTCTCTTCCTCTCTCGCCCTCACTCTCTCTCACTCTCTCTCTTACGGACCTGGTGAGAACAAGTCCCGAACTTCCGTGACCCCAGTGGGAGTGGAGACACATGTAAGCTTGTTTCTTCTACGATCATTTTCCTTCCCCCCCCCCCCCCTTTCTCTTCCTCTCTCTCCATCTCTCTCTCTCTCTCTCTTACGGACCTGGTGAGAGCAAGTCCTGGATTTTTGTGGCCCCAGTGAGAGTGGGGCCATATGAAAGCATGTAACTACTACTACTACGACCACTTTTCTTCCCCCCCCCCCCATCTCTCTCTCTCTCTCTCTCTCTCTTACGGACCTGGTGAGAGCTAGTCCTGGATTTCAGTGGCCCCAGTGAGATTGGGGTCATGTGAAAGCTTCCAATCTACTACGATCTCTTTTTTTTACACACACCCCCCCCCCCTTTCTCTCTCTCCATCACTCTCTCTCTCGTTTTCTCCCTTTCCTTCTCTCTCTATGTTCCTCCCTTTCTCTCTCTCTTCTTCCTCCCCCTCTCCCTTTTTCCTTCTCTGTCTCTCTCTATAAACCTCGACCCCTCCCCCCTCTCTCTCTCTCTGTCTCTCTTCCTCTCCCTGTGTCTTTCTGTCTCCCCATTCTTCACTCCCCACTGTATTTCGATGGATTGATATCCACGATGATGCGTTCTGATTAAGAACTTAACCCCAGTGAGTCTCTCTCTCTCTCTCTCTTTTCTCTCCCTCTCTCTCTCTCTCTTTTCAGCATACAGATGTACATGATTACATTAGTGACATCGTTGTTTTTTCCTCTTTCCCGACATTCCCCCAGTTTCCTCTTTTCCCCCTCATTACCCCGATCATTTCCTATCCATCCCCTTCTCTCCTACCCCCCTCAACGATCATTTTTGTTCCCTCCGATCCCTTCTCACATAGCTCCCCCTCCGCATTCCCCTTCCTTCCCTCCACTTGAGCTCCCCCCCCCCCCCCCCCCCCCCCCCTCTCTCTCTTTCTTTTTGCCTACACCTGTGTATACACACCCAGATATTTGTGTGTGTCTGTGTGCACGCACGTTCATACGCATGTTCAAATATATGAACGTGTGTGTGAACGTTGATGTGCAGGTCTGTGCTTATATGTATTTATATATATGTTTGTGTATGTATGTGTGTGCATGCGTGTGTGTGTGTGTGTGTGTGTGTGTGTGTGTGTGTGTGTGTGTGTGTGTGTATATGTGCATGTGGGTGTGTATGAGAGTATGTGTATGTGTGTGTGCGTGCGTGTGGGCATATTGGTATGCGTGTGCATACGTATGTGCGTGTGTGTGTGGGGGGGTTTATGTGTGTATGCGTGCGCGTGTATGTGTGTGCTTGTACGTTTGCGCGTGTTCATATGCGCGCACGTGTGTATGTATATATAAATGTGTGTATGCGTATGTATGTACGTATACGTGTGTGTGTATGAATGTGTATGTCTTTGTGTGTTCACACTCATGGATGTGGTATAGAATGCGTTGTTAAATGTGATCACTTTTTCAATGGTTGAAATGTTACACGTGCAGAACGCCAATGAATTTCAGATGAACAGAGTGAACATGTGTGAGAGATGTTTTGATCATTCAGTCGCAACAAACTCCCCGGAGGAAAGACTTGTGCCGAAAATTTGGGTTGTAAACGGAACTTGTTGTTCTTTTCCTTCTTTTGTTCAAGCAAACACACACACACACACACACTATATATATATATATATATATATATATATGTGTGTGTGTGTGTGTGTGTGTGTGTGTGTGTGTGAATTAGTGTGTATGCGTGTGAAAACTCCCCACAATTAGTCTCTTTTGACCATTATTCGCCGATATAATAATACCCTCCGCTCTCTTCCCCCCTCCCACACCCCCCCCCTCCCCATTTTTTCCCCCAACAACACTAGTTGCATGAATTTCTCACCCCCACCCACCCCATGCATATGTTTGTGTGGGGGGAGAGATATGAACTCTTTCTCTCTCTCCCCTCCCCCGTTACCCTCTTCCACCCACCCCCTCCATATTGTCCCCCCCCCCCTTTTTTTTCCCTCCTAACGATATCTTACCACCCATTGATCATTTCCATTTTCTTCCAATTATTACTATCATTACCCACACCCCACATGCAGGACCTTGCGAGGAAACCCTTGCTGGATTGTCGACAGCTACAGACCACACATATCATGTGTTATCTATGTCATCTCCCCGGAAGCTGAAAAGGCGCTTAAAAGAGTCGATTGACAGAAAACTCTCTTGCAGAAAAAAAAAACTGAAAATGAGTCATCAAAAAGTACGTCGTCTCCAAAGCAAGATAACGACAATCCATGATATATAACACAACGTTGAAAGAGCGAGGTCTTTCAAGAGGCTGTGAGGACGTTTTGGAAAGATTTTCTGGGGCACCAAGACAGGTTTTGGAAAGGGCTTTGAATGAGAAACCTGGAAAGAAAGCCACATAACCCTGATGAGCTGAAATCCTTTGCCATAGCGCTTCAGTGTTACTCAACAAACGCATACAACTCGTGCGTGAAACATTCAAACTGGCGCTACCACATTCATCAGTGATACGACGTTGGTACAGCTCTATTCAGGCTCACCAGGGTTCACGCAGTCTGCATTCTCAGCACTAAAGCACTGAGTGGACGAGGCAGAGAGCAAGGACAGAAAGGTGACGATTGCCCTTATTTTGGACGAGATGTTGATCAGAAAACACGTACAGTGGGATGGCTAACAGTTCCATGGATATATAGCTGTTGGCAACGACGACTGTGATGACTCGGCACCCTTGGCGAAAGATGCTCTTGTCGTAATGGCGATTGCCTTGAATGACAGTTGGAAAATCCCTTGTGGATACTTCCTGATCGATGGCTTAACAGGAGATGAAAGGCCAAACTTACTTCAGTCATGCATTGAACGCCTCTACGACACTGGTGTCATAGTTGTATCTCTCACATGTGATGGACCTTCTTGACATTTTTCCATTCTGCAGCACCTAGGTGCTTGCCTTGATCTGGAAAACATGGATCCATCCTTTGAACACCCATGTGATCCCAGCCAACGTGTGTATGTCATGCTGGACTCATGTCACATGCTGAAGCTGGCCAGAAACACCTTAGGAGACATGAAAGTACTTGCCGACAATGACGGTGGATTGATTCGCTGGGATCAGATAGTTGCACTGAATGAACTGCAACAGAAACAAGGCCTCCACCTGGCCAATAAACTGAGAATGGCACACATCCAGTGCCACAAACAGAAGATGAAAGTCAGCATGGCGGCTCAAACCCCGAGTAATTCCGTAGCAGATGCAACAGAGTTTGCAAAGACTTTAGGCTCTGAAGAGTACAGCAGGCCTTTCCTGGCATCTGAGGGAACAGTCAAGCTCATACGAATTTTTGACAAACTTTTTGACATCCTCAACTCAAGGCACCCACTCGCAAAAGGATTCAAGGCACCATTGAGGCTAGAAAACTTTGAACAGTGGGGACCGTTCCTGACACCTGCAGGAAATACATCTCTGGCCTTCAAGATCAGACAAGCACGCCGCTTGTTCAGTCCAGACGAAAGACAGCTTTTGCCGGCTTTTTGGCATGCATTAAAAGTATCAGAGGTCTGTTTCAAACTTATGTGGCTTGCAAAAGTGCACCCTTGAAGTATCTGCTCACCTATAATGAAATCAGGACCATCTTTAGCTTTTCTTGTGCTCAATTCGTGCTTCGGGCAGAGCCAACAACAACCCAACAGCTCAGCAGTTTTTGGCAGCCTATAAGCGCCCCTTAATGCACCACAGCATAAAGGCCAGTGGGGGAAATTGCAAGCAACTGGACTCTACTCATATACTGGAAGCACAACCTTGTGCAGGTATTGACGACAGTGGTGTTACAGTTTCCGACGTCACCCTCGCCAGGAAAATACGACCTGACTGTTCAGTGCCGTGGTGACATCAAGGATCTCTCAGAGTCAGAGATTCAGCAAGCAGCACAAATCACCACATGCTCCAGAGAGTTCAAGTTTGCTGTGGTGTCGTACGCCGCTGGATTTGTGTGCAGGATGGTAAAACGACAGATTTCCTGCCAAAGATGTTGCGGAGCTCTGTGTGCCGGAGACAGCCAGACCCACCTATTCATCAGACTGAAAGATAAAGGCGGTCTTTTGAAGCCTTCTGCTGACGTTGTTGCTGTCTGTGCAGAAACTGATCACAACGTCAGGAAGATTCTGCATGCCACGAACAACAGACTGCCTCAAGGTCCAGGAATTCCATCAGTAATTGCAACAGCAGTTCTTTCACAACAAAGTGTTTTTCACCCTGAGCGACCACGACTTGGGCACCTCCATGGAGGAAAATCATATCTTCAAGCTCATTAAGACAATTCATTCAGCTACACAAAAATCATCTTCCACCATCTGTCAAAAGCAGAAACTGATGTGCAGACAGGGATCAAAATCCGAAAACAAGTTTCAAAACTAATACTGTTAAAGCACCAATCAACATATGACAGTTAGACTCTATCCTCGTTATGCTTTCTGATATATGTCAGTATCCGCCTACACAGTGAACGCAAGCAGAGAGAGAGAGAGAGGGGTGGGGGATGGGGGGTGTGCTTTTTGTCCGCTGAAGACTGTTCAAGACTTTACTGGTAAACAGGCAACCGAGTGGCGGCAAAACACACACACAAACACCCAGCGCGGGCAGAATCCACGTCCAGGCACCGTAGAACCGTGTTCTCTTCCGAGTTACTGAGCTACAGTCAGCAACTGAGCATATGGCAGAACTGTACGGAGGGGGTTACTAAACAAGGGACCTAACTCTTGGTCTGCGACTTCAAAGATTGTCTCTCTTGAGCAGTCTATCTTTTTCTATGTCTGTGGTGGTGTGTGTGTGTGTGTGTGTGTGTGTGTGTGTGTTTTGTAATTGTGCGTGCGCGCACATATGTGCATCCGTGACTGTGTATGTGTATGTGTGTTCAAACATAAAAAAAATGACAGGCATTTGCTGGGGTGAATTTATTTCGATGATTCATTTTGTTTGTGACGAAAACGAAAAATAAACACAAAAAGATCAACAGATATACATATATAATAATAAAGGAAAGTTATGAAAAATAACTGCCTTTAAAGAAAAAAATCAACACATATACATATATAATAATAAAAGAAAGTTATGAAAAATAACTGCCTTTAAAGAAAAGAAAAACAAAAGATCAACAGATATACATATATAATAACAGCAAGTTATGGAAAAATAACTACTACCTTTAAAGAAAACAATCAACAGATACACATATATAATAATAAAGAAAGATATAAAAAATAACTGCCTTAAGAAAATCAACAGATATACATATATAATAATAAAAGCAAGTTATGAAAAATAAATGCCTTCAAAGAAAAAAAAAAAGATCAACAGATACACATATATAATAATAAAAGAAAGTTACGAAAAATAACTGCTTTTAAAGAAAAAAAAAGAACTCAAACAAATCATATTGTAATCACAACGTTCTGACATCAGCTGTTTCTGCCTTCCAAAGCTGGACAACTGTAGAATTTTTCACGATCCTTGGACAAGCGTTGGCCGTAAGGTTATAGGTCAGTATCTTGATGGGTGGCGGGGACGAAACACATGTGGAGGGGGGGAGGGGAGGAAGGTGTGTGTGTGATTGGGGGGGGGGGGGGGGGGGGGGGGGCCAAGAGCCGATGGGTAAAAAGGTCCACAGGTAAAAACAGCAGGGGAGTTAAATCTGTTGAATTCTTCTGGACCGTTGGAAATTACGTCCCCTTCTCACCTTGGTAGGCCTGTATGCCTGGAATCAATCAAACAGCCAAACATTCAGTTAGCCAATCAGTAAGTTGACTAATCGACCAATTAAGCGATTAATGATCAATCACTTATAGTCAGTCAACTGGTCAGTCAATGCACCTACAAAATGAAAAAAAACACCCAGGCGATCGAACGTTCGTCAGTCAGGTAATTACGCGACACATCATATCCACACAAAAAGGATTCAGTGCCTTTAGGGTGCAGAGGACATAGCAGCAAAAAATATGTAAACTGAATCCCTGTGTGTGTGTGTGTGTGTGTGCGTGTGCGTGCGTGCGTGCGTGTGTGTGTGTGTGTGTGTGTGTGTGTGTGTGTGTGTGCGTGCGTGCGTGCGTGTGTGTGTGTGTGTGTGTGTGTGTATGAGCGCGCGTGTATGTGTGTGTGCGTGACATTGTTCGTGAGCACACAAATTTCTGCGTGAAATATTTGTGTGTGCCTTATAATAACTTCCTCCATTCTTGTTCAAAACCATCAGTTCATTCACTGACCTCAAACTGAGACATAATGTCCTCGTCTGGCGTAGTTCTGTTGTCGGCCCAGGGAGCATACTGCAACAGACAACCTCTGGTTAGTTGTGAAGTCACATAGTAGGGCCCATATCGGGCTTTAAAACGCCTCAGTAAGACTTGCGTCCATTTCACAATAATATTCGTGCCATACGCCATGGCGTACACGTCAAGCGAAAGAAGAAAAAACACGTGGGAAATACAGGGTAGCGTACACACACACACACACACACACACACACACACACACACCACTACCTTCCTCACCTTCTGGTACATGTCCACCACAGTGGCCTTGTCGGGCAGGTAGCTGTCCACCAGGTTCTCGGCCTCCCGCAGGTAGGCTCTCCAGTCCGGCAGCTCCTGCAGGGACTTCAGCGGCAAGGGAAGCACCAGGTCCACCTGCACCCGCCCGTGCTCCGGGTCGTACACTGTGACGTTGGTCAGGCTGACGAACTGCAGCTGCTGGTTCAGATCGTAGAACTCTTGCGCCAGGAACTCCATGACCAGCTCCACCAGCTTCTGGGGAACCTTGCGCACGTTCTCCTCCACGTTCCAGTACTGGTAGGCCCAGGCGCCCTGACAGGCAAGGAACGATAACTCCTCAGCTACCCACTCGCTGATTCATTTACTCACGCACTCTCTCACACACAGCGAGAACAATGGAATGAGGAGGAAGAGAAGTTTGAAAAAGAAGAATAAACACGGCAAAACAAAAAAAAAAAAAAAAAAAAAAAAAAAAAATGTAGGAGGCAACACAGAGCGAAACAAGCAAAACCATTTTCAAAATAATACAGCTCTATATCCTACAGCCCCATGTAATGATGTGATACAGATCGAAAACTGAAAAGAATGAAGATGAATTAAAACAGAAAAAAAGGAAACAAGGAAAAATCAGTAATAGATCTAGTTTCAGTTTCATCAAGGAGGCGTCACTGCGTGCGGAATAGTCCATATACACTACACCCGCTAAGTTTTGAGACCACACAGCGCACGATTTAAAGCTGATGAATAAATGAATTAATGACTACGATGAAAGAATCTACAAAGAGGGTCTCATGGCTACGACCCACCCAAAAAAAAAAAAAAGAGAAAAATCTAACCCTTCTCCCCCACCCCACCCCCTACCCTTTCTCTCCCTCCGCCCATCTCCTCCCTCTTTCTACTGTCCCCTGCCCCCTCCAATTTTCCTCAACTTTTCCAATGCCCGTCAAGAAGACACGACCTGCTGGTAAGCCTCGTTGGCCACCTTCTTGACCTTTAGCACGTGTTCGTTGTCTATGACACTGGATAAGCCGCCCATTATCTTGTTGTGAGCCCCGTAGATGGCGGATGTGTAGTGCTCGGGAAGGCTCATACGCGCGGCCCTCTTTCCCAGGTAGCCCATGAGCCACTTGTAGTCCTGGCCCAGCCTCTGAACGTGCCCGTGGAGCTGTTGGATGCCTGGGTGGTTCTTGATCTGCTCCCAGTGGTCTTGGCCGTTGGTCCACCATTTCCTGCTCTGCTCTTCCAGCATGGCCACCAGGTCTTCAAGGCGCTCCATGGAGCGGGCCAACGACATCTGGTTCGGGAAGAAGGCACCAGAAATATTGAGATCAGTAAGATCATCTTTTTGGGGTGGGTGGGAGTATTATACCAGATGGACCGGATACAGTTTTCTTAGTCCATCTGTTTAGAGAATTACTGTAAGAAAAATTGACATCAATTCATTTTTCACCTCTGATTTTGGGGGTGATACTAGAAAGACTGGATTTTTTTTCTACTGAACACAAGCATTTAGTATAATTATCAGAATATTACATTCTATCGACTAAGCCACGAGCAGGTGTTGTAATTGGGTCCAGTTCACCAAGTTCATCTGTTCGGGGGGCCGGGAGGGGGGGGGGGGGGCGAGGGGGGGGAAAGTGGGTATTGTAAAAAGAAAAAAAAAAAAATATCGGTTCCATACCGCTACGCTCATTTGCTTGAAGGTTAAAAAAGAGACTGGGTCCAGTGGTTAAAGCTAGTTTCTCTGGGATTTGTCAGTACGCAGACTTGGTTTTAGTTCTCTAATCCCGTCTGTTTGAGAGTTATTATCAGATATGTTGGATTTATTACCCTCAGTCACCTGTCTGGTGGTTCTGACAGAAAAAAACTTAGTTCTATCCACTAAGGACTTCTTGGGACTTGTCATCAAAAGACTGAGGGGTGTTAAAAAAAAAAAAAAAAAGACTGGGTTCAGTTTCGTTGACTGAGCTGTTCTGTGGGTTTTGATAAGAAAGATTGGTTTCTGTCCATTTGGCTCATCTTTTGGAAGGCCAACAGCAGACAGAGTGAGGAATATTATCAGAGACATAAGGTTCAGTATCCTCAGCTTATCTGTGTGGTTGATTTTCTCGGAAAGAATGGATTCTGTCCACTAAACTCTTCTGTCAAGGGGTTGTCGTCAATCTGTAAGATCGTATACTGTTCACCAGGATCGTCTGTTTGGGGACCGTTATCAGGTTCTGTCCACTACGCCCATCAATTTGGTAGTTATCATCAGAAAAGATCCTGATCACTATGCTCAACTGTTTGGGAGTTATTCTCAGAAAGGTTGGATTTGGGTCACTAAGCTCATCGCTTCGAAGAAAGCCTTCGATTTTCAAAGAGAAAGTAGATCAAACTTCAAAACCCGTTCGAATTTGCGCTTAGAGTAAAATAGCGACGGAAAAGATTCTTTCTCTGTGGGTACCGCCAGAGAATGAAGTCAACGGACCAGCTAACGACAGTTATTGTGCTCTATCCTTCACTGACAACACATGAAACGCACCCAAGTTAGTCGTGTGAACAAACCATTTGTTACATCTATCTGTCATCCACCGTCATCCTCCTGTGTATACTTGTCAACAAATCCGTCAAGTTAGCAATGGTATTCTCACCACCTGGGAACAAAGATTGCAATCGAATGGCCTCCTAAAGCAGCCACAGACTGGTGAAATATGAATATGGGCATAAAGCGCCACACAAAGAAACCTTTGGGTCCGCAGTACCACCCCCCTCGAAAGTACAAAATAACCAATACCCAAAGAAATTCTAGAGCCTGTGTGTATATTCACGGAGGACTAGTCAAAATGCTACAAAAACCCAAACATGTAGCTTCAGTCACACACGAACACTGAGAGAAATCCTCCTGTACGGATCTGAAACGCGATGAGTGACCAGCATCAGCACCACCAGGGTCCAGATGCTCGCTAAGAGATGCCTACGTCACATCCTGCACATCAGCGACCTGAGATCTCCGACGCCGACCTACAGGGGAAAAAAAGACTGAATCTCGTCAGCCATGATGTGAAGAAACGAAAACGGGGTGGGCTGGTCACGCTCTGGGTAAACCAGCCAACATCTTCACACGGCAGGAGCTGAATGGAACCTACGGAGTTAAGACGAGCATGGGAGGCTGAAGCAGACCTGGAAAAGGTCGGTCCTGGGTGAGGCAAAAGTCTGACGTGGACGCCACTGAAAGGATCCGCCCAGAACCGAGTCCGTTGACGGGGTGTTGTTGCCGCCCTATGTTCCGCTAAGACCCCACAGAATTCAGTCATGTCAGGACTAAACGCAGCTGTGTCAGACAGACAAGACATCAAGGAGCACAACCATCATCATTCTCTTACTCCAGCTACAACGGCCACTGACCTTGAAGCGCATAGCCAGAGAATCCATGGCGTCTTGGTAGCGCTGTCTGATGTTGTAGTCACTCATGTCCCGGAGTGCAGCCCTCAGCTGACGCAGCAGGCTGTCGTAGGCTGTCTTGTAGCTGGCGCTGTACTCCTTCATCAGCTCGCTGTTCACACAGAGACACGCAGAGGTAGGACTGAAAACTTGCTGACTGCTTCCTTCAATCATGTATTAATTGAATGGTTCATCCATTACGTTCAGTGTGTGTGTGTGTGTGTGTGTGTGTGAGTGAGTGAGTGAGTGTGTGTGCAAGTGTGTGCGTGCGTGCGTGCGTGCGTGCGTGCGTGCGTGTGTGTGTGTGTGTGCGTGCGTGTGTGTGTGTGTGTGTGTGTGTGCGTGTGTGTGTGTGTGTGTGTGTGTGTGTGTGTGTGTGTGTGTGTGTGTGTGTGTGTGTGTGTGTGTGTGGTTTTGTTTTCGCTATCAATGGTTAATTTGCTGTGCACCAAAGCCGTTTCGAAACTCACATGACTTGCTGCACGTTGCCCCATGTCCTGCATGTGCAGGTTGTTACGCCGGTACATTCTGTTGAGTGCTTTACGCGCGCGATCCATCTGCTGCCCCAGCTGAACCAGTTCGCCCTCAAACAGATCCAGCAAGGGAGACAACTCTGACTGCAGCTCTTCCGTTATGGCGGCGTATTTGTCGCTCACTTCCTGCCCGGTGGATTCGATGATGGCGTCGAGGGTGTGGCGGAGGTCGTCGGAGTATGTGGTGGTCTTCCTCTGTATGTGGCTCTGTGTGCATTCCAATCAAAAAGCAGGGACTGGATTACACAGGCAATACTATTGACAAAGTCGAGCATAGTAGCTCCGTATTTTCAAAGCTCAATGCCTTTCTAGCATAATCAAATCTATTTCTGTTGGCAAAAAAAAAAAAAAAGAAAAAAGGATGCATTTAGTCTGTAATATATGAAAACAAATGCGGTAGAAATGCTAGGAAATATACAACACAATCGGTTTCCGCCATACGGACGTTGAATCATCTTTACCTCACAGAATATGTTTTTGAAGATGGCTGTGGTTGAGAAGGTGGAGGGGGGAGCTGGAAGGTTAAACTAGCTTGGTAGTATTGTGGACAATGTCTTCATATCATACTTCTTCCCTCCTAACCCCTCTCCCTCCCGTCTACGCTTGAAAGATCATCTGGTGAATCGGCAGCACCGTTGACCGAGTTGTTCATTCAGTCATCAGTTCGTTCATTCGTTCAAACATTTTTTTCCTTCTTCCTTTGATTGATTGATCGATCATTAGTGGATGGTGTTGACTGGTTGGATGACTGACTGACTGACTGACTGACTAAGTGACTGACTAGTTCGCTGGTTGACTGATTGTATGATTGGTCGCATGACCAGCTATTTGGTTGGTTTATTGACTGACGCACTACGGTCGATCGCCGGACCGCTCACCAACCACAAAATTAGCCCTGCACCTACCTGCAGACCTTCAAGTCCCTCAGGTCTCCAGCCCAGCCCAGCTCTGATCAAGCTGGGGGTCTTCAGCACTACAGTGACCTTGCCCTCTGGTCTCCTGTCGTCCTGGCCGTCCTTTTGCACGTACAACTCGGCACTGAGGGCGGAAGAATTGAGGTAGCCGGCTTTGACAATCACCTGGTCCTGTGGCTTGTCTGTGGGACACACATGCAAAACACCTGTGTGCTGACCACATGACCACACACTGATAAGGTGCAGGTCTCGTGAAGCTTTTTCTTCAGTCCCACTACCTTTATGACGATAATCTAGGGGGGGGGGGGGGGGGGGGGCTTAAAAGACAACACCATCTACACACTGACATTGTGAAGAAGTTATAATACCGGACCATCTACATACTAACAGTCTCATGAAGTCTTTTACACAACACGATCAGTATGCCGATAGTCTATTGAAGCTTTTGACACAATACGATCAGTGTGCGGAACTATTTACATGGCATCTACATTCTGATAATCTAATGAAACTTTCTACAACACCATCTGACATTGTGAAGAGCTTTCTACACAACACAAAATTGCTGACTGAGCCGACAGCCTGAGGAAGCCTTTTACACCGTGACATCTACATACTGATAGTCAGATGGAGCTCTAAACTCAACACCAGAAGACGAAGATCTTTATACACTACACTCACATCTGTATACTGACTGTGTGTGAAGATGCTTTTTACATAACACGACTAGTATGCCGATTGAGCAATATCTCGGCACTGAAAGCCTCGTCAAACGTTTTATACACGGTTTATGTGTACTGACAGTGTGAAGAAGCTCTTCATGTGATATACGCTCACAGTCTGACGAAGGCTTTTACACAGCAACATCTGCGTGCAGCCAGTCTCGTGAAACTTAATACAGCAGCACTGCATTGTGCTGACAATCTGTAGACGCTTTTCACATTATTACAAAAAAGATGTGTGCTCTCAATCAGCAGAAAACCTTTTCACACAACAGTCACCCTCACCATGCCTGCTTCTGGGCAATCCGATAAAGCGCTGTACCAGACAACAACCTTGTGTGCTCCAAGTCCGAGAAGGGTTTTTGCACAACTGATGAAAACACTCGTTTTAATCTAGAATCGGTTTTGTGTGTTTTGTTTAGATTTTTGTTTTTACCACATTCCTTCTATTCCCTTCACTGAGTGCTAGAAACCGTCTTCTAAACATCTGTCCGTCGTAGCCACGAGGATCTACACCGTGATATTGGGGGGGGGGGGGGGGGGGGGAGGGGGTAATGATTTGGCATATCTGAAAATGCTTCTCAGCCTGCCCTCCGGGTGCTGGTAGCAGCACTGATAATCCTCCTACACACATGTAAACACCTGCTGCTTCGCCGACTTCTTCTGAGAAAACCAGTTCCTTGTTCGCTTCTTCTTCTTGCCCCCTTCCAAAGCCCCTACTTCTGCCCACACAATTACCTCCCCCCCCCACCCCCCCCCCCCACCCCACCCTCTTCGCTGAAGCCCCTGCTCTTCCTTCCTCTGAAGAAAGAGTCTTCCGATTTACAAATGTCTCACATCATCAACAGAGCCCTTCTAGTTTGGTGCAGTGACGAGAATCTTGGATCGGTCTGAAATCATTTTTCTAAATTCTGATCGTTTTCCATACCTAGCTGCTGGCCTAAGAGATGGTGCTGACTCTGTGCAGTATGTTCCAATTATTTCATTTTAAAAGGAATATGAGTTTTTATTTGAATTGATTTTTTTTCTGTTTTTCCTCTTCCAGGTGTCTCCCTTATGGAGGACCATTTGTCATGGACAAAATTAGTAATGGGGAGGGTAGGTTCAGGTGGAAGCGATGTCTCTTCATCCGGCACGCAGACGCTGCCCTCAACACTTTAGTACCATCATCATGAGTCACAAACAACAGGAAAAGCAACAATGACTATTCCTTTAGATGTAGAGACTGCGTCAGCACTTAATTCTCTTGCTATCAAAAGTGCCTCATGGCCAAGAGAATGCTCATGGGGGCTGTGGACATTGAAAGTCATCTGCACATGTCATCAGGGTCTGAGGCATTATTGGAATGTTCCCATGACATTCAAGGTCTCAGCACATTATTGGGGTCTGATGTTTTCCATGGACACTCAAAGTCATCAGCATATAGACAATGGTTGCCAATGTATGGCATTATTGGATTGTGTATGGGGATCTATGGACATTCATAGCCTTCAGAGTATACACAGGGATGCCCAGGACATTACCAGGATGTTCCTGGGGCCATGGACATTAATGGTCATCAGCACGCATACGACGACTGTGGGCCAACAGCATTATCAGAGTATATGGGGGCCATGAACACACTCACAGCCATACGCACAAGCACAGCAACAGCCTTCTTATTTCCCCTGGGTATATCAGCCCTGCTACTTCTGATTAATTCACTAACGTCTAACATAAACAGAGAAAAATTTTCCTCAGGACAAAGTACCACCACTGCATGATATAGCATGCCACGGCCAGTTCGGTCAGTATTAACTACCAACAATGAAAAGTACTCCAGGACATACCGAGATCGTAGTTGGTGGTGAACAGCAAGGCCTTCTTCTTCATGTCGATCTTCAGCTTGGACTGGATGACGTCATCCTGGTCATAGGTGTTGGTCAGCCGGATGACGTAAGGCTCAGTGGACTCCACCTCTCCGTGCATGGACATCTTCTTCACGGGGCTGTCCAGCTGCACAGTGTGTGTGTAGGGGATGGAACAGTTCAGCACTGAGCAAGGTGTTTGTGTGCAGCACGAGCGTCACGTGCTGTGAATGAGTAATGAACACTGGACAATGGGAAAGGGAGGGGGGTGGCTTTTTCAAAAAAAATCAGGGTGTGGTTCAGAGACAATGATGAGCAAATGTCTGTCCTATGAAAAATGGATGTGAGAAAAAACAGAAATGGGGGTTGAAGGAGGAAGAAGGGAGAGGAGCATGGACAGGAATGAAGGAGGGGATGGACGGAAACTGACAGATAGTCGTGTTATTAGGAGAGGTAGGGAGAGAGAGACAGATAGGCAGTCAGACAGTGGGAACTGCAGATCAGTAACAAACCACAAATCTATATGGATCTGGATGTTTCTTGCATTTACTATTTACAACGGATTGTTCCAAAATTCAAAGAATTGTATCCTATTAGCGAGGGATTGTGTAAAGAACTTTATAGTAGTATTCGTTACCAAAGGGAATAAGAAAGAATACGCATGGCTTAAACTACTACATGATGCGTGTTGAATCACATTAGTTAAAATTCAGCCAACCATGGAAGCTGCGTCAAGGATACCAGTCAATCAAAAATGAAGCATACATAAATCAACTTGGCAAAATTAAAAATCAAAATCACTCAGTGCCAAAACTAGAGAACTGATCTGAAACCTGAGCTTTATCATCAAGCGCCAAGCAATGTTCATGAAATCCTTATTTTCTTTCAGTGTGTGAGAATGCATTACATCAGCAGCTAGTGGAATTATCTGTATATGTGCCACTGAAGAAGAAGAAGAAAAACACAACAAGAAGAAGAACACACACACACACACACACACACACACACACACACACCTGCAGGTCGATCTGACGTCTCAGGCGGTCAATCTCTCCGCGAAGCATCATGTTGTGGCGCGTGCGGCGTGACGTCATATAGACGGTATCCATGGCAGCGGACAGGCGGTCCCCGACAGCACCAATGTGAGAGTTGAAGGTGACGTCAGTGTTGGTGTGGGGGTGTGAGATGGACACTGCCAGACTGTAGTTCTTCCCTGAGCTGAAGCCAGTATACAGCATGTAGATCAAATACACACACACAAACACACACACACACACACACAGAGAGAGAGAGAGAGAGAGAGAGAGAGAGACAGAGAGACAGACAGACAGACAGACAGACAGACAGACAGACAGACAGACAGACACAGACAGACAGACAGACAGACAGAGAAGTGGCAGGCCGAAAATGGAGAAAGACAGACGTGACAGCAAATACAAATGTGGGAAAAGAAGGTAAGAGACACAGATGAACACAGGCAACGAAAAAAGGCTTATAAAGCGAGACAGTCTGACATGTGAACCGAAACTGAGAGAAAGAAAATTATTGTAAAAATAGACACTATGTTCACTCTGACGCCACTCATTTCGTTCCTGCACAAAAGGCTTCGTTTCTGCATGTGTGGTGTGTGTGTGTGTGTGTGTGTGTGTGCGTGCGTGCGTGCGTGCGTGCGTGCGTGCGTGCGTGCATGCGTGCGTGCGTGCGTGCATGCGTTCATGCGTGCGTGCGTGCGTGTGTGTGTGTGTGTGTGTGTGTGTGTGTGTGCGTGCGTGCGTGCGTGCGTGTGCGTGCGTGCATGTGTGCATGCGTGTGTGTGTGTGTGTGTGTGTGTGTGTGTGTGTGGATGTGTGTGTGTGTGTCTTTTTTCTTAAGTGAGGTCCCATACCATCCACATCCTGGAATAATGAAACCATGACAAACATGATGTTCAGGCTGTGTGTCTCTCCTTTACAAAACCCACCTACCCTACCCCACACACAACAAAGGAAGGTTGTTGCCGGTAAGGACAGACAAAAAAAGACCTGCATGGGCACTGACCACAGTCTGATGACAAAAACCTCTATCCTGTTGCACATGACACTCAACACTCATTGACCTAGAGTCATTGTCGATACTGGTGACAGAAAGTTTTGACACCAAGGCTATTATGGCCCATATGGCACTGACCTGTATGGGCTGGAGATGTCCTTGAGGGAGGAGGTCAAGGTCAGAGTTCTTTGGACGTCAGGGGAATAGGACACTGCTGTCTTGGTGTCCCACACTGTGAGTCCCTGGTTCAGCATCATCTCGTGTTCCACGTGCACTTCCTGTGGCAAGGGAGACAACCTTTGGTGTTAACAAAGACAACATGGTTGACTCGCTGATTCATCTTATTTGTTTCTTTTTGTAAGTTAATCTTGCATTCATTATCATCTTATTCATTGATTTATTCATTTGCATATGTTTGCTCACTGGAATTATTTCAATCTATTATATATAACAGAGTGACGCCATATGTTTTATTTTGCTTTTTATTTATGTACATATTCGTTTGTTTTTTTTATCTATACAAAACCATTTAGTTTGTGTTTACCCACTCAGTGCTTATTTTTTAAACTGGAAGAGATTGCCTGTGCGCCAAAACATATGGTTTATACAAGACACACTACAATCAATGTAAACGTGTGTTGCCTTTCAAACTTCGACATAGTTTCTGATGTAAATTATAACCGTGATACGCAAGTTTTACTGCATGTTTCTGAGTACATTTGTTTATGTCTAAATCCCCATGCATTTTAAGGAAGCTTTTTTTTTTAGTTAACCAGTGGACATAGCGTCATATTCATCAACATCATCATCATGGTAATCAACTTCCCTTGAGATCTCTCGCCTCTCATTCAGATGAGGTGAAAACATCGCTCCTTCTTCATTTGGTTTCTCACTCCATTCATTATCCCTTCCACTGCTTAAATCATCACTGACTCCATCATCTACGCCATCACTACCATCCATGAAATCATTCCACTTCTGCAACCACCGTCACCAAACCACTACCATCACCAACCAACGTCGTCACCAAAAACCATCCCATGCAACCGCCATCACCACCCTCATCCTCCAGCCCCACAACCTCTGACCTTGCTAATGGCGGGCAGACGCAGGGTGAGGTCGGTCTTGGTCTTCTCCCCACCGGTGACCTTGGCATTGACGCCCACCAGCTGCTGAAGTCGCGGTCAGCGTCCCAGGAGAAGGTGGCGTCCACTGTACTTGCCTGACGTCCATGGCTGTAGGATCCCGTCGTCTCCAGCGTCCTTCCTGGCACTCCGAGCTTGATGG